>SNQJ01S0041199.1:157549-167632 GCA_010110895.2 Picea sitchensis
AGTGGTTCTGCCAAAATTGCTAGGGCCGACTTCTCCTTCTAGGTACATCTCTGTTCAGTATATTATTATTATTTCTGGCCGACTTCTTCTCTTGTAGGCTAATAACCTAATATAAATTATCTTCTTGAGCCGACAAGACTTCTAGGGTTATTAGCTAACTCATTAGGGTTTTCTCTTGCTTTCCGGAGTCTTCTATTCCCGTCAGGTTCACACGTGGAGGTAAATACCTCCCGCAGCTACCATAATATTAACACAGTGTTTGTCATTTGATCATCATTGATGTACAATGTATAATGAATCATGATTTATCATTTATGTTACATGTTTAAAGTTTTGTACCATGTAAATTTGTAGTTTCTAACAAAATATGAATCTTTGTCTAAATTTCATTTTTTATGAGTAATTTTCAATTTTTTTTCATATATATATATATATATATATATATATATAAACATGTCCTCCGTGTCCTGTTTTCGGGATTGAAATTTCACGTGTTGGATACTCTTATTTTCGTGTCTTCCTTGTCCCGTGTCATTGTGTTAGGTGACTTAGCTGTTAAGCAATTTCCAATATATACTGTTGATCTCGTAGAGGTTTCTTGGGATAAAGAGACTTGCTTCTTTCCAGCCCTTTGAATTGTAAGAACAGAACTGAAATGCAAAATGTAGGCAGTTTGTTTTAGCCTGAAATCATACTTGACATTCATTCTGTACATGCAACTCTAAATTTTGTACAACCTACCGGCAAATTTTGTCTTGTTTTCTGGTGAAGGTGCTTTAAACATGTCAGAAAACTCTTGATTTCTTGATTGTGGAAATTTCTTTTTGACTGCAATCCAAACCTAAAGATTCTACATCTCGTGAACTCCTGATACTTCTGAGCATAGGGTAATAGGTAATGTGCCTGAGGAGATTACAAATCAGCTTAGGTACATAGTAAACCTACGGTGACAAACTACTGCTAAACTGATTCTTTATTGGAATATATTGGTTTAGGTACCTGCTTCAATTAATTGTAGACTTCTTGAACACCAACGAGAGGGAGTAAAGTTTCTTTACAATCTGTACAAGGAAAATTGTGGTGGTGTTCTGGGAGATGACATGTAAGTTTTTATCCCTTTATAATATTCTTAAGATGAAAAAGTGAACCTGAATTTTCTTTGTCATTGATCTTTTGTATCAGTCACAAGTTGTTGGGCAAAGTAATCTTACATGGATGCCAATTTCGTGTTTTCTGCATATTCTAGTTCATATGGCTATTTCTTACACTGTAATGTCAAAATAGAGCAAACTGTATCTATCTCTAAATGTGTTGTAAGCTCACAACTTCTCTGGTATAACATATCTTTTACATGATTGTATTATTAAAAGCAATGCAAGCATATGATTTTTGTTACAACTTGGAATACGCAGCCATGGATTGGAGAATATAATCCTGTTTGCATAACCTTCTTTATGGTCCATGCCACTCTTATTAGCAGGGCATGCTTTTCTATTTTCCATAGTTATTCTGATATAGTCCATTATGCTCCTCATTAAACAATCTTGAAAATTCTAAGACCAAGATGTCCAACGTGGATTTATGCTCAAACACGTACAAATAACCAAATAATCATCAAGAACCAAAAAAAACACACTCTGCTTTAACAAAGACTAAAAGTTAATGTCTCTTAACAAAACAATAAACTAGACAATCGTGTCCAATATCTGATATGTCCATTCACAGTATAACGAAAAGTAAACACAGTGATGAAATAACATCAACTATTATTTTGATTAGCTGTGTACCCAACAACAAGACAATCATTCAAAATGTCCATAGTAAGAATTCACTGGAATTAGTGGGACCTTGAGTTGGGGTAGAGATGCCTACTTGCTGGTTTGTTTGTTGTTCAAGAAGAAAGAATAAGTGAAAGTAAAGCAATACGTTGTAGAGAAAGAAAGAGAGAAAGAGAACAGCCTTGGTTGGCCTCTATTCTAAGACCAGACTATCGACTTACTGTTTTCTGGCACGGTGGAGAATAAGAAATAGCAACCAACTAGAATACTTGTTTCCTTTGCCCTAGGAGAGATAGATAGAGGGTGGGTGAGTTCTCCTCAAACCTTGATTGACTAGGAGCGTTTTATGTCGAGCATCTCACTTTCTTTGCACTCGACCCCGCTCCAGCCTGCCTCTCCTCTAGCCCCCCCACAAAACTGTTTGCTTGTCTCTTTAGTGATTCTTGTTCCTTAAAGAAAGAACATGCAGCTGCATCTCGGCCTTTCTTTGTTTCTGTGTTTTTGCTGTCCCGCAAGCCGACTGGTCTCCATTCTCATGCTTCTTCATACCTCACCTATTATCTGTTGCATTTGAACTCATGCAGCGCACCTCGCCATGAGTCACATTTTGCCTCTCGAACTCTTATCATGATATGACCTTGAAGCATACAGCTCCTTCTCTACAACCCCTTCTCCACACCACCTTCTCCATTCAAACCACCTTCCCCTTATTCTTCCTCCTGATAACCACCTCCTCAATCAGGATACTGCAGAAAAGTCCAAAATAGAATGTCCTTCATGCCCAATAATATTACATAATACAGGCTGACAGAGCTGTCTGAGCCATAACCCTACTGTTCAGCTGTGCTGTCCCTATGGATAGCATTCGTGGATGAAAACAAACAACACTATACAGGAAAATGACAACAATGATAACCAACCCTTCCTCTTTACAATTGACGCTTATATATACACGTGTCCTTAACTAACTGAGACAAAATCTACCTTAATCACTCTGCATAAGAACCCATACAACATTTATTTAATCCCTTTCTCTTGCGACAGCCTCCTCACTGCCCTCCCCTGTTGCTGCAACCAAAATTTGCCCCTGCAAAAATGTCTCAAAACCAGCTTGTTCCAGAAATCTCAGCTTCCTTGCACACTATGCCCTTTGTCCTGTCCTTCACTTTGCCAGCTGAAATTCTGTGTCGTTTTCGGCTTCTGAGGATGATCTCTTCTCTGTGCAGAGGTCACGTCCTTCTTCATTTGCTGTATCTTCTGGTTTATCCTTCTGGAGCTTGTGTCCTTCAGCTGCCTGGTTGTCTGGGTCTCTGATTTTGGTCCTCCTTGAATTCTGACATCTCAACATCTTTCGTCTTTTTTGATTTCTCTTCTTCTTGCTCTTTGATATCTTATGTTTCTACGTCTTGTCCATCTTCTTGACGTTTGCCTTTGTCTAGAGGGCTGGCAGGTGTCTCAGGCCTGTCCTGTTGATTATCTTCCACTGCCTTCTCTACTATGTCCATCTGCTTGTCTTCAGTCCTCTGTCTGTTGTCCTCTGCTGTTAGAGCTTGTGCTGACTATACTTCTTGATACTGTACCTCAACTGTCTCTGGCTAAATCGACTCTGTGTCCCCTAGTTGCTTCTTTGATTGCTGCCAACTCCTGTGCTGGTTCCTGGATGTACCAAGCACTCGAATTAGGTTGTCCTGAATTACATCTATCCATGACCTCATTAACTGACGCTACTGTCCTTTGGACCTTCTAGCAAAACTCTTTTTCTATTAGCTTTTGGGGTGACTCTGAAAGTGTTTTCACCTTGCCAGGAGAGTGCTAGGTCTCCTATCCCCTTTGCAATTTTATGGACATATGGATGGCTTAGTTTGGGTGGATGCTTGACCTTGGTTAGATTGTTGGCATGGCGCCCTTACCTAGGAGGTTGTTACCCTAATTGGTATGATGACTAACCCATTGGGTGCACACAATGGGGGAGTTGATTGTTCAATTAGGAGAGTTACCTACCTAGGAGGAGCTCCAGGAACTTGGAGGACACTTGGCTCTATGAGCATGGAATCATGTGACATACACCTTGGAGGTTGGACACTTGACATGATGATGCTTGAGTTGAGGAGCATACTTCATGGAGGTTGGTTGGGGACCTACACACATATGTTGAGAAGAAGCATTGGAGCATACTAATCACATTGGCACACATGGAGAAGCACTAGGCACATGAGAGCAGCGTTGCCGAACCATCCCCCCCTGGTCCGAACCCCCGAGCCGCGCTCCCCCACACGATCCCGACCTCCCGAACCTCACTCCCGACCTGTCCCCCACACTCCCTGCCTTTTTCCGAAGCTCCACGCTCCCCTGAGCTCCCGAGCCTACAGGCCACGCTCCCGAGTCTCCTGGAACCATGCTCCCAGAGCGCTCCCGAAACCATGCGGGCGCTCCCCGAATTTGGCCCGAAAAAGCTATTTTTTTTTTATTTATTTTTTATTTTTTGGCTTTGTGGGTGGGCCCTAGGGCATTTTTAGGGTTAGAAAGGGGAGATAAAGCACAATCTCTCCCTCTTCTTCCTCATTGTTTCATCTTTGAGTTGGAGTGGAGAGGGAAGGAGCTCTTGGTGTTGGCTTGGTGTTGGAGCAAAGTTGGAGAGCTTGAAGAGGATGTTAGAGCAAAGTTGGAGAGCTTGAAGAGGATTTGTGAGAGCTTGGAGGAGACAACAAAGGGTTCCATCTACTTGCAAATCATTGAGATTCATCAAAAATAGGTATGCCCAATGTGTATTTTGTTGAAATTTTGAATATTGTTCACAAAATGTCTTGTTTATTATTGTACTTTTGTCTCTTACATTTTCCAATTCCTCCTCATTCCCATTGCATGTTGTTCATCTAAAACTTGAAGAAAATGTTTTCTTGTGGTTTTCCTTCCATTTTTGGTTCCTGTGGTGTTGTTTGGGAATAGGCGTGTGAATGAATAAGATGATAGTAGTCATTCTCATAGTGACCCAGACTACCCAATGAACAAAGGAGAGGAGGGTGGTGAAGGGGATGATAATGAAGTTAATAGTGGCAAAGCTTCATTAACCCCCTTGTGGACGAAGGCCAAACTTGAGGGGGTAGAGGTGGTGGAACCACTAAGCTTTTTATGCCCACATGGTTGTTGTCCAAGAAAACCTTATAACAGTTCATACACCTGTGTGAGGAGGCATCTTTGTTGGGTATTAGACAGTGATGATAAGTTATAATAGAGGGTCCATTGGTATTGTAATTTGCCCTAAGATAAAACAGAAGAGAGAGAAACTACATCAAGATAGAGGAAGTTTCACAAAAAATGAATACTAAAAACAAAAGGTTCAACCCGATGCATCTTCTCCCTTTTCATCTTCTCTGCTGGCAGTCCCACCCAAAGGTTGGCAAAGGGAAGTGAAGTGGAAGTAAGAGAACCATAGAAGATTTCTCGAGACATCGGGCAGGGAGGAAGTGGATGCAAGTGGCAAAGGTTTCTATGCATGTGGTGTGCCATTCAATGTTCTCCACTCCCCTTATTGGCATTCCATGGTTAAAGCAATCAACAAAGCCCCCATTGGATACAAGAGCCCCAGATATGAAAAGACTAGAACTATGTTACTTGACAAGGAAAAGCAAAAGTCAAAGAGCTCTTACACGGTTTACATGGGTGGGCGAGTCAGTATCCATTGTATTTGATGGTTGGAAAAATGTTAGAAACCGACATTTGATAAATATTCTTGGTGTTTCGTCTATTGGTGCAGTGTTTCTTTGAGCTCATGACTCCTCATCAATCATGACATCCTCTCAGAACATAGAAGACATCTACTGAAAACTATTGATGAGGTTAGTCCTACTAATGTGATTCAAGTAATCACCGAGTAATGCAACAAATTGTATGAGCAGGAAAATCATTGAGTCAAAATATACTCTAAGTTATCCTTTTGTCTCTGTTTGCGTACTATTGTCCTTTAATGTATGATAATGTCAAGCATAAATAATGTACCATGATTAATGATTTGTACAAGTCAGGGAAGAAACTCATTAAATTTATCATCGGGCATTCAAGGGTTAATGCATTTCATGGCACTTACTCTAAATTGCAATTACTTAAGCTTGCAAAGACTAGATTTTGAAGCTATTTCATCACCTTCAGACGCTTATTGAGGGTAAGATAGGCTTCTTTAGTGCTAAGTGGTGATGAGTGCGATGAGTGGGATGACATTAGCATTGATAGAGATGACATGGATGCAAAAGTAGAAAGCAATAATCAATCTTGATAGCCATTTTTGGACACGGGTCAAGTATGTTTTACAATTCAACAAGCCAATTTATAACATGATTTGGTTTGTAGATTCTGATCGACTGGTCATTAGGGAGGTATATGAGCAAATGGATAATATGCTAGGACAAATTAACGACATTGTTGAGCCTAGAGATCAAAATTTGTATGATTTTATCAGTATAGAGGTGGAAAAACGGGTGGGAGAAGCTAAATATTCCACTACATGCCTTAGCATGTGCTAACACCTAAATACTACCATGATACATGGTTTTTAACCCGAGCACTGGGTGGGGCTAAGAGAAAATCACACCAAGATCTAGAGGTTCATGTTGGTTATATGCAAGCATTAGGAAAAATGTACTTAGGATGTTGAGGAGTGTGATAGCATTCAACAACAATTGAGCTAGTACATCATCACCGGTGCCTTTGGAGCAAACACACTGTGCATATAGAGATTGAGGGAATTTGCCTTCTCTTCAGTGGTGGACATGCATGGGGGTAATACACCTCAGCTATGTTCTATGGCAATGCCGGTTCTTTCACAGGTGGTGAACACTTCTTCAACAGAGAGGTGTTGAAGAAGTGTTCACCACAATGTTCTAAGGAAATCGAAGCTGAATCGCATAAATCCAGCAGTAGAGACCTTGGTCTATGTGTGCATTACAACTCATGCATTGTTGAGCCATTATTATGCAGGGATCCAACCATAGATAAAGTAAAATAAGATGTGGACTACAACTGAGGAGGGACACACTTGGGAGGATGGTGTATTGGTTTTGGAGCAATTGGCGAATGCTCTTATTGTTGATGATGATTGTGTTGAGATGCCACCACCCAATGCGAGGTTCCATGAATGGCACCCCTTGAGTAGCACTCCACCAGTACCTGCAATAGAAGGACCTTCACACTCAGTTACTTCATCTTCACTACTCCTTATCACAGACTCCCAATGGTAGGGAATCGTGGTGGTGGAAGGGGAGATAGAGAAGCTGAAATAGAGGTTTTTCTATCTTTTACTAGATTTCGCTAATTATCATTGTAGTTCTTATGTAAATAGCCAATTTTGTAAACAAACTATTTGGCCATGACTCATATTGACAATAGGTGGATAACCTTTCATTCCTTTAAGTTAATGATGTACTTCCTATTATATGGTTCTAAAGTTTGTCAGAATTGCTTTAATCTATATGGTTTTGTATTTGTATTTGTAAAATGTATTTCACTTTCTTACTTTGTATGTGTAATTGTTAGCAACTAGATGGTTGATGCTTGAATGATTATTCATTAATGTACTACTTAAGATTCATGGAATGATGGATAATATGGAACTTAGATGGCATTTCATATATTGGAAGTATCACAAACATACATGTCTCATAAATTTTGCATCTAGTTTGGCATCCTACATGTTTTGAATATATATATATATATATATATATATATATATATATGTTCGAGACGCTTTGTTCTCACCATTTTTTGAAAATGCGGCCTCCGCCTGGCCCCCGCCTCCCCGCCTCCCGCTTTGCTCCCACGCTCTGGCAACCTTGCATGAGAGGACATGTGGCACACAAGTAGAGGAGGAACTTCTCGATGGAGACGTTTGGAAACCATTGTGTAAGAGGTAGTGTTGGTAGTAGCTTGTTGGAGAGTGCACCATCCCAGAGGAGAGGTGTTGAGCCCAGAGAGTCATGCTTGGAGGCCGTGCCATCTTGGGGGTTGGATAAGCCCTAGTATGACAATTGTACATCCTTCTATTGTAGAGCAATCCATGTGGGCTGGCTTGTTGGTTACTTGTATGGACGTAATTCCTTGTTTTATGTTAGACTCCCTCACCTAATGTATATGTAAAGGGAGGAGAAGTTTTGTTAATACATATCTTTGTAATTGTCTTGGAGAAGTCTTGTTGGGAGCAAGACACTAGGGTTTGTGATATAAACCCTAGGAGAAGACACAAAGAAGAGAGAGACATCTTGATTGTACTTGGAGAGATTAACACTTGTGTGATGTTAGGGTTTTCTCTTGTGAGACACTAGGGTTTGTGCCAAGCAAGTAAACCCTAGAGAAGAACATGATGTTAGAGGAAGTGATGATTTCTCTTGTAGAGCTAACGCTTTGGATGATATTGCATCCTTGTTCTTGTGTGATGCATGGAACCTAGGGCAAGATCATGGAGAGCTTAGCTTGATGAGTCTTGAGCTTGGTGTAATGCCTTGCTTGGAAGGAGACTTGGTTATTGTACTCTTGATGTTCCATGGTGCTTGTGTTGATGCAAGAGTTGAAGACATAGGGTTTGAGGACTCAAACCCAAGTATGGGCATGTAGACTTGAAGGCTACTGCTAGAGTTGTCTTGCTTTATATTTATGTGATGCAAGATGGCTAGGGTTTGTAAACCCTAAGGAAGACAAGAGCACTAGTGTGGAGAGCTTGTGTGATGCAAGCTTGGTGAAAGGCCAAGTACGACTTGTTGGTGTTTATGCTAGCTTGTTGAGGATCTTTGGGTGGAGTGACCAGCTTTGGTTGGGAGTGATTACTAGCTAGGAGGAGTTGGTGGGTAGGGTTTTCTTATGGTTTCCCTAGCTAGGGTTTGAAGAGCTTGACTTGTTCCAGCTTTGTAATAAAGTTGTGGTATGTACTTGTACTTCATCTTATATATATATATATATATATAGATTTTCAGCATATGTTAACTTCATGATCGAGTAGATTCTAGCCCTGGTTATGCATGTTAATTTGAAATAAAGCTGAATTTGTTCAGTGATTTAACACATATCTAGAAGATAAGAGGGCAGACTTACTGTTGTTATAATCTAATGTTATAAGACATTTGAGATCTGTTATATGCTTGGAAATTGTGCCCTAGTGGTTGTAGCTTTGCGGTATTGAAGTACATTTATACAGTATTTATTCTCTTGGGCTGCCAGGTGAAATTGGGTTGAAGGGAAGTGAAGTATTGTTGCTTTAATTTAATATTTCAGATCAACCTTTAGGCTAAAAGTTCACAGGGAATAGATCTGGGAACCTCAAGGTTGAGGTAAAATTTCTGAAGTTGCAATAAAAGTCAGATCTTTGAAATTCCTACAATCCAACCAAATTGTAATTTGTCATAGCATCATCCACTAGATGAGCTGGCCGAGTCTTTATGAAATTTTAAATCTATCATGGTCTGCATGGCCTCTCAACTTGTTTTCCATACATCCTTAGCTATCCATGTCAAATCATTTATTTTGACACTATATTGTGTATACATTAGACAGACTTGTCCCTCAGATGATGCACTGGGTTGTACTGATTCAGAATTAGGTTAAGTTCTTCAGGTCTAAAGATCAATTTCTCTGGAGTCACTTTCTGCATCAAGGAATATGCCCTCAAACCTCTCCTCCAATTGTCTGTGTTATCAATGTGTCTGGCCCATGTCTTCTTCAGATTCTGTGTACTGTCTAGCTTGGCATCCAAATAATGCAGTGGCATTGGAGTTGACACTGCTGCCGTCAGTCTTTCCTCCAGCTTTTCAATGATAGCTGGCTGGCTGGACAAAAGCATTTGGTACAGCACTCTGTCCAGTGACTTTCAGCCTGACCAATATGTTCCTCAGAAAAGCAATTTCATTATCTTTCTCTTCTTCTTGCATATCCTTGTAAGGTTCAACAGCACCTTATTCCAGAAATATCAAGAGCTTATCCACTACAGAAAGCAGTGCCCTTTCTCCTAAAACTATCAGCATGGTTTGTCAAAAGATATCAGCACACATTTCTAAAAATATCTAAGCAGCAGTTGCTCCCTAAAACATCAGCGTAATCTCACCAAAATAGCAGTGCCTTCCTTCAAAAGTAGCAAAAGAACACTTTATGAAAATAGCAGCATGCTCTTCCATAAAATCAGCAGCGCCCTCTTGCCAAAAATAAGAGCACTTTCTGGAGGCGATCTAGCAAGTTAGGAGAGCAAGAAGCATCTTTATCCACATGCAAGGTGCTGGCCTTACCCTCTTGCTGGGTGCTTAATTCCCAAAATTCCCTGGACATGGGTCTG
>SNQJ01S0041200.1:7995-38938 GCA_010110895.2 Picea sitchensis
TTCTCAAGAAAAATACTTGAAAGAGATGTTGAAGAAATTTCAGATGGAGGATTCCTCTCCTGTTAGTACACCTATGGTGGTTGGTTGCAAGCTAAGTAAAGATGATATCTCACCTGATGTTGATCAAAGGTCATATCGCTCTATGATAGGAAATCTTATGTACATCACAACCTGATATAATGCAAGTTGTTAGAATGGTAGGTCGTTATCAGTCAGCACCTAAACAAAGTCATTTGGTAGCTGTCACAAGGATATTCAAATAATTGAAGGGAACAATGACTTATGGTCTGTGGTATCCTAGAAATCATAATTTTCAGTTAACTTCTTATTCAGATGTAGATTGGGAAAACTATGTTGATGAGAGAAAAAGCACCAGTGGAGGAGCATTCTTTCTGGGTGACTCATTAGTAGCATGTCTTAGCAAAAAACAAGGATCTATTTCATTGTCAACTACAGAGGCAGAATACATTGCTACTGCTACTTGCTGCACACAAATTTTATGGATGATACAAACTCTTGCAGATTTGAAGGTAACTTACACTGATCTCATTCCAATTCACTGTGATAACACCAGTGCCATTAGTGTCTCCAAGAATCTTGTTATTCATTCCAAGACTAAGCATATTCCAATAAAGTACCATTTTCTCAGAGAACAAGTTACAAACATAATTGTTCAACTGAATTATATACCTTCTACAGAACAGATTGCAGATATACTTACAAAACCATTAGCAGCAACCCCTTTTGGATATCTTCGTCAAAAGTTGGGGGTTATAATTTCTTTTGTCTAATTTGTTCACCTGGTTAGGGGGGATACTTATTGCATATCTGGTGTATTTCTAAAATGCTTCTAGTTGACAAGGGGAGTATGTACTACAATACCTCAGGGGGAGTGTGTTTCTTCTTTGACATTGATGTCAAAGGGGGAGAAAGTGTGGTAATTTATTTCAGGATTTGATTTCAAGGATTCTACAAGAAAGTTACAGTGGAGTTACGGTGGTTTCCATCAATGCCAAACGGGGAGAAGGTTGGCAAATATTTAACAGACAACACATGCTTGTATGCTTGTCATTGATGGCAAGTACAACAATGAAGATGGCATGAGTACAGAAAGTATGTAATAGATGGGCATTATGAGAAGACGTAGGGAAGATTCGAATAAGCTCAGAAGAGATAGTGCAAAGGATTGTTGGAAAATCATCGATGGAAAAATCAGAGTAAGAAGAACAAAGTAATATTGGGAGGAGAAGCAGCATTTCTGATCGTTGGATCCCATTTTAATTCCCAAAATAAGGAGGACCGTAAGATCTGATTGTAGAAAAGAAGAACACACAGAAGAGGAGGACAGATCTCAGGTGTTAGATCTGAGAATAAGTTCCAACCATTGTTGGATCAGGGAGAACATGCATGTTTATTAAAGTGCAAGGAGAAGCGAGCTCACAAAATCCCAAAATAAGGAGGACCGTCCATCTTCAAGCAGGACACGTGGAAAAATATCATCATGTCGCTGACTAGAAAGTCAAAGGAACGGGGTTCCCTAATCTCTCGAATTCGCGATATGCGAAATCGCAAAAATATCTTAGTCGTCAGATCGAGGTTTGTTGTGGATCGTTGATCCAGCTCCATCTCGGAGTCTCGCCTATTGCGACTTGGAGTGACGAGAACCTCCATCTAAGGAACAGTGATATGTGATATCATGAAAATATCAGGACCGTCGGATCACTAAGAATGTGGACCGTTGATCCGAGCTCCATCTTGGAGTTTTGCGAATCGTGACTTGGAGAGGCAACAAACATAACCACCGAAATCGTGATATGCAAAATCGCAATTTAATCGCAGCCGTCATATCAAGGTGTGATTTGGACCGTTGATCCGACTCCATTTCAGAGTTTCGCGAATCTCGACTTGGAGAGGAAAGAAACATAACCACAAGAACGTCGAAATCGCGATATGTGAAATTGCGATATGATATGAGCTATTGAATCAAGATTAGATCTAAACCGTCGAATGTGGAAACTCGCGAAATATGAAGAACCTTTTTCGCACAGCCTATGGTCACCACCGGTGGTCACGAGAAGGGAAGGAGTCAGTTTGGATAAGCTCCATTTCATATTTTCGGGGATCGCGACTTGGAGAGTCGAAATGCCTCATCTCCATATTCACGAAATGAAAAATCGCGAAAGTGCTTTATGCATAAGCGCGTGGTCACAACAATTGGGCACATCAATGGAAGATGGAGGAAGAAGCTAGAGGTGCTAAGCTTCACCACAGGGATCCCGAAATGTTGAATTACGAAATGGAGAAACAGACACAAGATTCTTTATTCTTAATCCAATGGTTCAAGTGAGTTTGAATATGATCGAAGGGCTACTATTCCATCTCATAGTTAATTGATCAATTACAAATCTGTTAACTAAACTGAGTCATGATTCTTGATCGGTTGGCGTTTCAGAATGGTTTAAGTGAGTTTGAATATGATCGGCGGGCTACTATTCCATCTCATAGTTAATTGATCAATTACAAATCCGTTAGCTAAACTGAAGCCAAGGATTCTTGATCGCTATGCTTTCGGGCTTGCTTAACCCGCTTTATTTTGCCTAAGAAGATGCTAAGAGTAACTGCTGGAAGTGTGGTGCATAAAATAAAAAGAAACAGACTGTGCATTGTTTTTGGTTATTCTGGACGAAAAAATGAATTAAACTATAAGAAAGGGAAAATCACTGTGACGCGCATTGTGAGACCCAGTATGCACAAAGTGTGAGATAAACTCAAAGAAGAGTAGCATATGAGGAAAAGACTTGAAGCGCAGAAGAATGATAGAACAAGCTGAAGCAGCTGCACTGCGTAACAAACAAAAGGAAGAGAAGAATTGCACAACAATTAGAAGCAGACCGGATTTACAGAATCGTAGAAGAAGTTGTAATAATCGATTTATCTGTGTAGTTTATTGTTTAATTATTCATTTATATTCTAGAGTGGTTGTGAGGTGCTAGGGAGGACTGCTTTCCTCGAGGTCTGGGATCTTGAACACATGGAGTTGTAGCTTCCATCCGGCTGCAAAATGCAGAAACCAGGGTGGCAGTGGTGGTGCAAGGGAGAACAAGTGTTCTCTATTATAACAGTTGGAGCCTATGTAACTAGAAGTTGGTGCTTCCATCCATTGGTGCTGGAACATTAGGGTAGTTGAAAGCCTCCTTCTAGTTGGTGTTAGAGAAACAAGAGAGTCGGTGCTCTCAAACAAGTTGCATCTTGTAAAACTGAGGTAGTACTTCACATTGAGTTGGTGCTCACCATAGATGATGTACGTAATTTAAAATACTACCCATCATCATTTCTCAAGAAGAAGAGGTTTTCCCTTATGGGTTTCCATCGCGGAAAATATTTCTCCAGGTATACCTTATGTGTGAGTGATGTCATTATTTTTATTGTCCATATATGTCGTATAATGTTGATGATCACTTGAAGAAATATTAAGAATGTATTAATAGACTTAAAATTGCTTAAGCACAATAACAACCGATTCACTCTCAGTTGTCTTAGTAATTTCAACATCAAAGACAAGAGAGATAAATAGTTGGAGTGTTGGTAACCCAAGGCTCCAACTATCAAACCCTAGGGGAAACTAGCTGCTAAGGTGTAGGTAACCCTAGGCCTTAGTAGATTTTCCTCCCTCTTTAACTAAATGATGAAGCAAAAAATGAATAAGATGAAGAAAATAAAACTAGGGTGTTGCAATGGAAAGGACCTAGCAAATGCTTCAAGAAAATCAGCCTCTTGAAAAGATCTAGTAGGTAAAGGATTTTAAAGCTAGGACAATAACATGTGCTAGACTTCCTAGAGTTTAAACAAGAAATTTCATAATCTTAATGTAAATGCAAGATAAGCAAGACTATAACCATTCAACTAAGAATAATTGAATAAATTTCACTTACATACATCAAGAATCATCAAGCAAAACCATAGTTGAACACTTCCACCAAAACAATTGCCAAAATACTCCAAAATTTATCCTTCCTCAGCAAGTGCACCTAAAATTTCATCCAAGTAACCCTAGAGAGGGCGCAAATTTCAGTCCTCATGAGTGTGAGTGAAATATGATGAAACAATACAAGGGAAAATCCCTTATTTATATAGTTACAAGGACCAAAATTAGGTCAAAAAGACCGCCATGTCCAGTTACATGTAATATCTAGTTTTTACATTAAATGCCAAAATAAAACCCTAAATCAAGTTGTAAAGATGACATCGTGCCCTTTTAGGGTGACGTTAGACCTTCTCAGGGAAACATTGGCCTCTAGGAGAAAAACGTTAGGCCTCCTTGGGCCTTCGGATCCTGCCACTTGGCACAAAGTGTCCAAAACATTGGGTGACATTGTTGGCACAGGGGCAGACCCAAGGTTCAACGCTACAACAGTTCATCAACAAAACCCTAACTATCAACCCTTTCGGCAACAACTGCAAAGTAGATGAAGTCTCACCCAAGGTAGAGGCAGGGGTGGTTGCAGGACTCCAGTGTCTACAACCTTAGCTGGGACATAGATCTTTGATTGCAATACCTTAATAGAGTACTTATTTATTACAGTTCATTAATATTCATCTTTAATTCGTGCAACTAAACCCTACTAACAAATCAATGCAGTATTCACACAGACCCAGTAGATTCAAGCACTAAGCATAAAAATAGAGATCATATCTAGCATTCATTCACATTATTCAGCGCTAAATTGTCATATCAGATTCATCTATCATTTAACATTGCACTAAGCATTGAATCACATAAACAAAAGAACAACCAAAAGCACAAATAATTCACAACACAGGATATACGTGGTTCACCCCCATCCTGTGACTACATCCACCAAGTCTTTGTCTTCTTTATTAGATTATATCAATCTTCTTACATGCACATAGCCTCAGTATCAACTTCGTAGAGGACAGGAGATATGCACACTCTTCACTAGATCCTCCTTCCTTGAGTTATAGCACAAATCTTTCCACAGTCTCTTACAATTACTTGCACTCAGCTCTGAAAGTCTCACACAGTATGCATGAATCACTTACAAATATTACTTGCACTTAGCACAACTTACAACTCTTCGATCACATAGATCGAACTCTAGCACTTAGCACACTTCGACCTTCTTAAATCACCTATCTTTCTATTTATACATTATAAAATTGGGCCTAAACATGGGTAAACCCATGGGCCAACATTCCCATACCCGTTACATAAGCCCAAAACCCAAAAATCCCTAAAAAGGGGCCGAAATATTGTGATATACACTTTTTCTTGCGCTCCGCCTTCGACATCTTGTCGAAGTCCCAAAAATAAGTCAAACATGACCAAGAATCCTCAAAACTTGGTCAACGGCCAACAAGCCCCCAACACTCGCCTGTGACTCGTCTCGAGTCACTCTGATCTGGGTAGCTCTGCTTCAAAAGCCTCGATCTTGGCTCAAGATGCTTTGACTTATTGTTGTGCCATGGCCTCCTACTCAGTGAACTCTTGGATAACAACTTCGTTCACAGGTCCTTCTAGGCATTGTTCAACTGCAGTGATGACTTGCTCCAGCTCTTCTCCTCGGCCTTCGATCTCTAAGAAGAGTTGGAAAGCCTCATCCTATATAGGTTGGAGCCTCTGAGTCACTTCCATGACTTTGCTTTGAATGGTGTGGACCTATTTTTTATCGGTGCATTACTCCTGGGATTGTTTCATCCTTTTAATAGCTGACATGGGCTTCAACTGTGCCTGTATTGTTTCTGCTTGCTACTTCGCCTCCTGGAGT
Source organism: Picea sitchensis (assembly GCA_010110895.2). Lineage (NCBI taxonomy): Eukaryota > Viridiplantae > Streptophyta > Pinopsida > Pinales > Pinaceae > Picea > Picea sitchensis. Next base: position 13,782 of record SNQJ01S0041200.1, read on the forward strand.
TGTGACTCCAGTGCCTTTAATTTTGGATTCTTAGTGAGTTTCTCATAATTCTGGGCACTGCGATCACTTAGTTTCTTACATTCCATGGAGAGGGCATTGATTCTTTCAACTGTGTTCCGGTCAGTTGCTTCTCTTTGGTCCCTTACATCCTGTGGAGTATTGGGCACTGTGCAGAGCTCTAATTCTGCTATTATTTTTTGTAGCTACTAGATAGCTTCCGCAACCTGCTCTACTTGATGCTCGACCCGGTCTTCTGCATTTTTCTCTAATTCTATCACAAAGTAGAGTTCTTTGTTGACTGCTTCTTTCACTTTGAGTTTCTCTACAATCAACTGTTCTTTTTCTTGTTGAATCTGTGCTTTCTCCTCTTCAAACTTGGTCTGGAGAGCAACCTTCTCCTACTCTGCAAGTCAGTGTTGTTCTACGAGTACTTCTTGCACTCGCTTTAGGGCCTGGGTGGCTTGTTCTTTTCCTTCCTGTGTGCGATGAAGGTGAGCTTCAGTCGCATCAGCTAGTTGGTGGAGTTGGGCTAGCTCATCTCCCAACTCTAGTTCCCCCGATGGTGTGCGACTGGATTGAAGGGCATGTTGTACCCCTCAGAGTTCAACCTCAATTCTGTTGTACATATCCTCCTACTTGGCTTCATGTTTCTACAATATTTCCTGTGAGGCGTCATTTACAACTGCGATGATGAAGTCAAAGTCATCAACAATGAGCACAATCTTCATATTGGTCAAGGTGGCTCTAGATTTCTTTCGGGAAGAGGGTTTCAGGGGAAAAACCTTCCTCTTCTTCAAGGGATCAGCCTCATCTCTAGGTGGTGTTACTTCTCCTTGCATCTTCTCATCTTATTTTCCATTTATCTCTTCTACATCATCATCACCCCCTCGTTCAGGTGATACTGAAGCAGTCTTTTATGAGGCGTTGCTTAAGTCTTGGAATTCTTCGGTCTTCTTCCTTCTAATGGTTCCAGGTGTGTCATGTTCTTTGTGAGCGGCCTCCAGGCTGTCAAGTTCATTATCATACATATCTGTAGGGTCAACGGAGATAAGGAAGTTTGTTGACCAGTCCTTAGTTATCTCCTCGAGGACCGCTTCTGTAAGCTTGTAGTACGACTGAAGATCCTCCTTATGTTCGTTTGCTCGCGCATTAATATAGATGAAGTGTTGATTAGCGTGAAACTTCATGAGGGGTCGGAACCACTATAGGGCGTTCAGTGTCATGTGAGGTTCTACTTCGATAGCCCTCTTCAGCTAGAGATAGTATGTGTGAAAGACTGTGTTCGAATTCCACTATTTTCCCATATCACTCAAGTACCAGAGAGTCGTGAACTTCGCAGCAAGAATCTCAAATGGCTCAATGTCCAGGAAGGTCACACTTTCTGGAATCTCCCAAGAAACAAATGCGATGAGGATCGGGAGCCAGCTAAAGTGTAACTCATAGCCCTAATCATGTGCTTCGTGGTATTCTAATTCCAGTTGATTAACTAGGTACTTCACCCAGTTCATATGTATGCCTTCCATGCATTGCCATACGAGGTCAACGACAAAGCCTGTGAATTGCGTGGGTCTTTTCTTCCTTACTATATTTCCTGTGATTAATTGGCATGCTAGGCACACTACTCCATTCTAGATGGGGGCTACCTTATAGCATCATGTCCCCTTCTCAACATCGTCGTAGGTATCCTTGATATGTTTTGCTAATGCGCGAACTATGGCTTTCCCTGGATAGAAGTCCTATGGGTAAGGTCCTTGCATACTTAATCCGGTGATCCTATGGATCAACATTGGATCAACTGTGATACGACAATCTATCCATAAGTATCCACCATGGTAACATGAAAGTAGGAGCTTGACACGGGCGTTAAATTCTTGGTTCCTTCCAAAGTGTGGGATTTTCATTACATTTAACAGGGTGGACTGTGCGAGGTTCGTTTCCCACAGCTGGGAGATTATTTTTGAGTTCTTCCCCTTCATCCTGGTCAAGTATTTATATGGGGTGAGCATACTATTTTTCTTGCAGTATCCTAAGTTGAAGTCATTGAACTTCAACATTGCAATATTGTCCTACGCGTATCCCCTTCGGGACGTATGCAGTAACCATGGTGTACTCAAAATATCTTGGCACACTATCATGACTCACCGCGTCGGCTAGAGGCGAGATGTAGTTGGGTAATATGGTCGGGATTAGCTTCGCTTTTTCTAGGTCATCTATGTGCTTGGTTCTCTTTTCTGTGACGACTCAGGATGGTTTGGATCCACAAGAGGTATATGGAGAGGCTTTTACTCCTCTCGTCGATGATTCATGTACACCCATATACATAGACATTACTCTTTCAGTCATGAGGTCAATGAGTACCTCCTTCATAGACTCTTCGACTGCGCTAAGTTCTTCGAACATACATGCTCATGGTTTAATATCTCTGGTTTGAAGAATAACTACTCAATGCAATGGGTCGGATGGCGATAGCACGATGATCACTGTGTGAAATCAATTGATCTGTGGGATCATATAATCACGGTTGTAAAAAAAATTCTCGGTGCAAGGTTCGACGGAATAAGTAGATAACTAGGCAACGGATCTCTGCAACGGGCGAGAAGCCTTCATTAATTCAGTTTGGCACGTTACGGCATGGTCCCAACGGTCTGATGGTGGGCTTGCTGACCATAAATGTCATTCTACCCATTCAGAGTATTGTTCTAATGGTTATACTATTCCCAACGGCTATATTGCTTCACCATGGAGAAGTTCCATGTGACGTTGTTCTGAAATCTCGACGAAGTTCAAGTTTTGTAAATATTCCTTCTGTGAAGTTCCCTCTGGAACCTTCTGTAACTTTTCGATATTTGATCTCTTCTTTCTTAGTTTTCTAGCCTACTTTCCAGTGAGCTTCATCTCGGTATTCCTTTTTCCATTATGATTCTTATCTCCTCTTGGCATAATAACTTCAAATTGTTGAGATTCTTTCCTAGTATTCAAGGGAAATACTTCTTCTTTATTTGGGGTAGGTGCTTCAGTCTTCTGTGAGTCTTCTTTTGTTATTTCAAGTTCGATATCCAAGTTTTTGGTTCTAAATAGCTTTGATCTATTCTCTTGTTCTTCAATCAAGTGTGTGATCCTCCTAGTCATGAAATCTTTTAATTCTTGTTTTTTCTGCTCTAAGACTTCTTCTTCTTTCCTTCTAGCCTGATCCCCTTCAATCCAAGGTTTTCCTAGTAATATAACAAATGGGACGTTGTTTTCAATAAATTTAACAACTTCAAAATCTTCTTCTGTCGAAGTTCCATGAGCACTCATAGATATCTGGGTAAGTCTTCCACATAGGGTTATCAACTTTCCTCTAAATAATCCTATTCCCCCCAATGAAGGAATCATAGCAGGCTTTCCTAAGGTTTCCCAAGTTCTTTATGTCATAATATTCACCTATGTTTCTTTATCCAGAACACAATCAATGTCGAATTCTCCTATTCTTGCTTCTATGCACTCTTTTCCTTTCAATATCTATGATAATTTGATATTTCGGTGGTCATTCAGGGTTTCTTTCATTTGCAACAATACAGTGTCTGATTCTTTCAGGGTTTCTTCCATGGTCTTAGTTTCTTGACCTTTCTCATGGTATTCTTGTCTCATATTCATTTTTTCAAGCTTAGCTACCATTCTAGGGAAATCTAAAACTTCATGGTCCATATATTTACAACAAATACAACTGAGTCTTTTACCAAGGAATCCCTTAGCAAGATGTCTCGGTATTCTGCAACTATAACAAAGATTTAATCCTCTATTTATCTTAAATGATCCCCATCCTTTATTGTACTATGCACTAGGATCATGGTAGTTAACCTGCAAATAATTCTTTCTAGGATCTTGCATCCATTTATTAGTCCAAACATTCTTTCTATGCATAGGAATAACATATATTCCACTATTCTTATCAAATCTACTTATATCAAATCTTCTTTCTTCTAGTTGCACCCTAGTTTTTAGGTTAGGAAAAAATTTGTCAAACATACCTAGATCCATATTCTTGAAACAAAAATTTCCACTTATCTTACTTTCGGCAAAGTAGAAAGCTTCCAGATCTAAAACTTTTCACTATTCTTACCTCTATTAGATCAAAAAATCATTCAGATCTTACCTCTTTTCTTCATATCGGCCTCCTTCCTTAGCATAGAGCTTCGCAAGTCAAGCAAAACATCTATGCACAGAGCTTTCTTTCTTTTCCTCAGTTCCTAGAAATCATAGTTTCAGGTCAGATCTTCGCATAGAGGTTCTTCTTCCTCAGTTCCCAGCAATCACAGTTTCAGGTCCCAACAACAAAACCATTTGTTGGCACAGGGGCAGACCCAGGGTTCAACGCTACAACAGTGCACCAACAAAACCCTAACTACCGGACCTTTCGGCAACACCTGTGGAGCAGATGAAGTCTCACCCGAGGTAGAGGAAGGGGTGGTTGCAGGACTCCAGTGTCTGCAACCTTAGCTGGGACATAGATCTATGATTGTAATACCTTAACAGAGTACTTGGCTATTACAGTTCATTAGTATTCATGTTTAATTCATAGCATAACTAAACCCTAACACAATATTAGTGCAGTATTCAGACATACCCAATAGATTCAAGCACTAAACATACAAATAGAGATCAGATCTAGCATTCATTCACATTATTCAACACTAAACTATCATATCAAATTCATCTATCATTTAACATCGTGATAAGCATTGAACCACATAAACAAAAGAACAACCAAAAGAACAAATCATTCACAACACAATATATACGTGGTTCACCCCCATCCTGGGGCTACATCCACCAACTCTTCGTCTTCTTTATTATCTTCTTTCAATCTTCTTACATGCACAGAGCCTCAAGATTAAATTTGCAAAGGATAGGAGATCTGTGCACTCTTCGCTAGATCCTCTTTCCTTGATTTATAGCACAAATCCTTCCACAGTCTCTTACAATCACTTTCACTTAGCTCTGCAAGTCTCACACATTATGCGTGAAGCACTTACAACTATTACTTGCACTTAGCACAACTTACAACTCTTCGATCACATAGATCGAACTCTAGCACTTAGCATACTTCGGCCTTCTTACATCACCTAGATTTCTATTTATACATTATAAAATTGGGCCTAAACATGGGTAAAACCATGGGCCGACATTCCCATACCCGTTACATAAGCCCAAAACCCAAAAATCCCTAAAAATGGGCCAAGATCCCACGATATCCACTTCATATTATGTTCTTCCTTCTACATCCTGTCGAAGTCCCAAAAATAGGTCAAACATGACCAATAATCCTCAAAACTTAGTCAAGGGCCAACAAGCCACCAACACTCACCTGTGACTCATCCTGAGTCACTTTGATTTGGGTAGCTCTGCTTCAAAATCCTTGATATTGGCTCAAGCTGCTTCGACTTGTTGTTGTGTCATGGCCTCCTGCTCAGCGAAATCTTGGATAACAGCTTCGTTGACAGGTCCCTCTAGGAACTGTTCAATTGTAGTGACGACTTTCTCCATCTTTTCTCCTCGGCCTTCGATCTCTGAGAACATTTGGAAAGCCTCATCCTGTATAGGTTGGAGCCTCTAAGTCACTTCCTTAAATATACTCTGAATGGTGTGGACCTTCTATTGAGTGGCGTGCTACTCTTGGGATCATTTCATCCTTTCAATAACTGACAGGGGCTTCAACTGCACTTGTATTGTTTCTTCTTGTTGCTTCACCTCCTGGAGTTGTGACTCCAGTGCACATATTCAAATATTTTGTTAATCATATTGACACATACCATGATACCCGGACTCATTTCCTCATGGAGAAAGACCCATTTATGTTGAAGGACTAGGTCGAAGTGATGGATGCTATTGTTGTTGACAAAGAGTTGAATAAGAAAAGGATGGGCTCTCCAAGTCCATGCTCATGTCGATCTGGCTCTCGGTACTCTATGTATAGGACCTGTGGGCCTTGAGAAATAATCTCCTCAGTTATCCCTAGGCTAGGGGATAACAAGGTCAATGTTCCTTAGTGTGTCAGAGACAGACTCAGACATGCATGTGGATAGTGGGGTCGACACCACGCATGTAGTGAAGGGGGTTGGAAATGTGTATTTCCAGCTAGAGTCGAGAGGTTCTTTGAAGGTGGAAGAGGTGTTGCATGTACCAGATCCGAGGGTCAAATTTCTCTTTGTATCAGATCTTGTGGATAAGGGGTATGAAATGATGTTCAAGGATGGATAGGGGCTCATATGGTCAAAGAGAGCGGTCTTGGATGTAGCAATGAGGCTTGGAATCAGACAAGGTATGATGTACAGGTTGTTGGGATGACCTGTGTTGGGGTCTAGTGGATTTTTGGATTCAAATTCTATGTCGTAGAGTGGGCAGGTTGTGTTATCCCCTAGCCTAGGGATAACTAAGGATATTATTCTCAAGGGCCACAGGTATTAGACATGGATTAATCAGAGCCACATTGACTTGATCCTGGCCCTAGAGGGCCCATCTTTCTTCTTCAGTGCCTCCACCTTGTCAACATCAACAAAATCCATCCCATCGGCCTGGTCCTTCGCAGCAGTGGATCTTCCTCCATGAGGTTATGATTCTTCGTATCATGTTATGTGTCACTCTGATTCTCAAAACATTTGAATATGTGCATTTAATTATTTTTACTTCTGATGTGTGCTTGGACCTTATGCCTTTCCACTTGTCCACACCTGGGGGGGATGACAGGATGCCCTAGCAAGTTGGTTCCCATAGGGTTTGAATTTCCACTGGGTGGGTTCATGAAAGGTCATCATCCATTCCCACCATACTTATCACTTTTCATTTTTTTCCCTCTCATCCATCCCATACATTGGTTCGGGCATTGGCTTTGTCAATCTAGCAAAGGGTTGTATCTTACCTTGTGGGAAGAAGGGGCTAAAGCTCCAGAGGGAAAAAGTAGCGGGAAAAAGATCAAATCCAAAAGAAAAAAACCTTCATATGCTTCACCCAGTGATCCCCGAGAAATAAATAAAAGGCTTCTCAACAAGAAACAAAAGGACCCATAAATTAATAAAATCAAGATCTAGTTGGAGGATGGGGGTCTCGTCACGAGCCAACCTATTAGTTCCATTAGCATGTAGTGGTTTGACACTACCATTCATCTAGTCACCACACCAAAGTAGTGGCTCTTTGTGGCATAGCCAAGATAAAGAGGGGCTCATCATGAGCCAACCTTCTCATCTCCATGAAATGCTTGCGGGTAACATTCTCACCATTGGTCACCACGTCAAGGCAATGTCCCCTAACTAGTCTCTTGAAAGAAAAATGAATAATATAAAAGGATAAAAGGAATTGAATGTGCTTGGAAACATTTTCATCCATGACAAGGTGTGGCTCACCCTCTTCATAGTCATTCACAGGTAATCCATACATTCCCCTTTCATCATTGCACACATTGCTTAAACATCCCTCACCACCTCATCCACTTACATGGCCTGGATTTGTATTCACCCGGAAACATCCCACGTCTAATGAGGATTGGCCCAATAGGACCTCATGGCATCCTCTCCAAACCTGTCTTGTAGAATAGAATAATGTCTTTGATCACTTGTCTCGGAAAGGGGGGTTTTATGTACATGTTTAGATAACTTGATTATTAGATGTGATTGATATCGCTATGATCCTTGTGACTTATGAGCCCATGGAGGGTGTACTTTTTGTTGTTGCAGGTCCACAACCAATGGACATGTACACATGGGGAGATGATTAGTTTGGATCTCCATAGGGATAAAATCCCACCAGATCGATGTTGAGACACCATCTAGGGGAAGAGACAGGTCAGAGGCTTGTACCAGAGAGAGAGGAGGAGGTTCCACCAGAGACAAACTGGTAGGCCTAGACCTAGGGGGGTATTTCCCTCCTATTATGATGTTGGCCTTGAAAGGACCATGATGTCACCTCTATGACCCTTGACATCACCAGCGTTTGATGGACACTTTGGAGGCAGTTATGTGCCAAGTGGCACGTGTGGCTTGATCCCGAGGCCTTGGGAGGTCTAAGGTTTTTCTCCTTGAGGCCAACATTTCACTAAAGAGGCCTAATGTCACCCTAAATGGGCATGATGTCACCATTTTTTCTTGATTAGGGTTTAATTTGTCATTTTTATGTAAAAACTAGATATTACATGTAAACTAGCCATGTGATCCTTTTTTACTTAATTCTGGTCATTGTAACTGTATAAATAAGGGGAAAATCACTCTTATTTTTTATCATCTTTCACTCACACTAAAGTGAGGTATGAAATTTGCGCCCTAATTAGGGTTACTTAGCTGAAATTTAGTGTGCACTTCTTGAAGGATTCTATTTTTGGAGTATTTTAGAAATTTTCTTGGTGGAAGTGTTCAACTAAGTTATTTGCTAGATGATTCTTGGTGAATGTAAATAAATTTTCTACAATTCTTCTTCATTGAATGGTTATGGTTGTATTTATATTTCACTTATTCTAAGATTATGAAAATGCTAGCTTAAAACTGTAGGAGGCTAAAAGAAAATGTTATTGTTCTTGCCTTAATAACTTTCACCTACTAGATTATGCTAGAAAATCGATTTTCTTGAATCTTTTTGCTAAGGACATGTTGGCCCTTGACCAAGTTTTGAGGATCCTTGGTCATGTTTGACCTAATTTTAGGACTTCGACAGGTTTTCAAAGGAAGAGCACAAGACGAAGTGGATATCGTGGGATCTCGGGCCCTTTTTGGGATTTGGGATTATGTAACGGGTATGGGAATGTCGGCCCATGGGTTCACCCATGCTTAGGCCTAGTTTGTATGTATAAATAGATGCTAAGGAAATGTAGCGAACACAAAAAAATGAATAGCTGAGTGCTAGAGTTGGATCTATGTGATCAAGATTTGTAGTGCTTTTGTGCATACTATGTGAGACTTGCAAAGTTAAGTGCAAGTCATTGTAAGAGACTATGGAAAGCTGAGTGCTTAGATCTACTTAGGGAATGAGGATATAGTGAGCTATGCAGATCTGCTGTCCTCTATAGAGTAGGGTTTTTGAGGCTTTGTGCATGTAACCTATTGAAGAAGCTAATAAAGAAGAGAAGAGTTGGTGGATGTTGCCACAAGGTGGGCGTGAACCACTTACATGTTGTGTTGTTCTTCTTTTTGAAATGTGTTGATGTGCTTATGTGCTTAGTTCTTTAATATAGATGAATGATTTGTCGATGCTATGTGCCTAATAATATGGATGGATGTTAGATCTGATTTATATACATGTGCTTAGTTCTTGAATCTGCTAGATCTGATCTGTTTCATCGGGCTAAGTGTTGTTAGATGTTGGATCTAGTTGAATACTGTGTTGTGCTATAATTAGGGTTTAACTGTGTTGTAACTAAGAACTGAATATTGATAAATATAACTGTTGAGTTCTTTGTTAAGTGATTAGAATCACAGATCTGTGTCCCAGCTAAGGTTGCAGACACTGGAGTCCTGCAACCACCCCTACCTCTACCTCGGGTGAGACTTCATCTGCTTCGCAGGTGTTGTCGAAAGGGCTGGTAGTTAGGTTTTTGTTGGTGTGTTGTTGTAGCGTTGAACCCTGGGTCTGCCCCTGTGCCAACAAATGGTTCCGTTGTCGGGACATTGAAAATGTGATTGCTGGGAACTGAGGAAGAAGAAGCTATGTGCAAAGACCTGACTTGAAACTGCGATTGTTGGGAACTGAGGAAGAAGAAGTTATGTGAAAAGACTTGACCTGAAATTGTGAAAGCTCTATGGATAGATATGTCTCTCTAGTGCACAGTATTCTACTTGATTTGTGAAGCTCTGTGCTAAAGAAAGAAGTCTGATCTAAAGAAAAGAGGTAATATCTGAACACTTTGTGCTCTAATAAAGGTAAGAATAGTGAAAATTTTTAAGATCTAGAAGCTTTGTTCTTTGTTGAAGATAAGATTAGTGGAAATTTTTGTTTCTAAAGTATGTATCTAGGTATGTTTGATAGGATTTTTCCTAGCTTGAAAACTAGGGAACTGATAGAAGAAAGAGAATTTGATATAAATAAATCTGATAAGAATAGTGAAAGATATGTTATACCTATGCATAGAGAAAATGTTTGGACTAACAAATGGATGCAGGATCCTAGAAATAATTTTTTGCAGGTTAGCTACCATGATCCTAGCATGGAGCACAGGAGAGGTTTGGGATCATTTAAAATAAAGAGAGGATTAACCCTTTGTTACAGTTGCAGAAGACTAGGACATCTGGCTAAGGAATGCCCTGGTAGAAGACCTAGTTGCCTCTATTGCAAAGCTCTGGACCATGAAGTATTGGATTTCCCTATAATGATTGCTAAGGTTGAAAGAATGAATATGAACCAAGAAAACCCTAAGGTAGATCCAGAAACTGAGATTATGACAGAACCCCAAAAAGGATCAAAGAAAGTATTACTACAGATGAAAGAAACCTTGGATGATCACCGACATGTCAGTTTATCGGAGGTCTTTAAAGAAAAAGAGTACATTGAAGAAATAATAGGAGACTTCAACGTTGACTGTGTTATGGATGAGGAAACACATGTGAATATAATGAATGAAAGAACTTGGGAAATTCTAGGAAATCCTACTATGATTCCTTCATTGGGAGGAATAAGATTATTCAGAGGAAAGATGATACCCTATGTGGAATACTTACCAGGATATCTATGAGTATTCATGGAACTTCGACAGAGGAATAATTTGAACTTGTTAAATTTATTGAGAACAACACTCCATTTTCTACGTTATTAGGAAAACCTTGGATTGAAAAAGATCAGGCTAGAAAAAAAGAAGAAGAAATCTTAGAGAAGAAGAATCAAGAGTTAAAAGATTTCATGACTAGGAGGATTGCACACTTGATTGAAGAATAGGAGAACCAGGCGAAGCTATTTCCAACCAGAGATTTGGATGTCGAATTTGGAAGAACTCTAGAAGACCCACAAAAGACTGAAGTACCTATTCCAGGTACAGATGAAGTATTACCCTTGATTTCTAGGAAGGAAAATCAACAACACGAAGTTACTCTATCGAAAAAAGATAAGAATCAGAATGGAAAAAGGAATTTTGAGACGAAACTCAATGGAAAGAAGGATAAAAAACTAAGAGATAAGATTGAAAAGTTATAGAAGGTTCCTGAGGGAACTTTGCAGAAGGAAAATTTGCAAAATTGGAGCTTCGCCAGAATATCAAAACGACGTCACATGGAACTTCTCCATGGCGAATCAATATAGTCGTTAGAGACACTATAACCGTTCGACCGATGTCCCGAACAGGTAGAAAGGCATTTATGGTCATAAATTTTGCCACTAGACCATTGGGACCACGCCACAACCAATAGAACTGAGTTAATGAAGGATTCTCTCCTGTTGCAAGAGATTTGTTGCCGATTTATCTATTTATCCTGTCGTTCCATGCAACGAGAACACTTTTTCCAATCATGACTATCAGATCTCGTGGCTTAGTTGATTTCACACAGTGATCACCGCGTTAGTGTCATCTATCCTATTTCATTTAACAATTACTCTTTGAACCCGATACATTCAAGCACGAGCGTGCATGTCGGATGAGCTTAGCCTTGCAGAGAAAATTGTCAAAGAAGTTCTTATTAACCTAATGACTGAAAGGGTAATTTCTGAAAGAGCGATGTCTACAAATATTCAAGCATCATTGATGAGAGGACTGCAAGCCTCTCCATCGACTTCTCACAGAGCCAGATCATCCTAACCTTCAGCAGAAAAGAGAACCAAACATAGAGACGACCTAGCAAATGCGAAGTTGATCCCATCCATATTGTCGGATTACATCCCACCTCTGGTTGGGGAAGTGAGTCGAGATAGTGTGCCAAGAGAATTCAAGTACACCATGGTTACTACATACCTCCTGAAGGGGATACACACAGTTCGTGCTAAACAGGATAAGATCACAACGTTGAAGTTCAATGACTTCAACCTCAGAGATAGAAAAAACTACAGTATGATTTCCCTGTATAAGTACCTAACCAAGACGAAGGGGAAGAACTCAAAGATAATCCCTCAGTCATGGATGACGAACCTCGCACAGTCCACTTTCTTAAATGTCATGAAGATACCACACTTCGGAAGGCACCATGAAGTCAATGCTTGTGTCAAGTTATTACTTTCATGTTACCATGGTGGCTACTTATGGCTAGACCGTCATATCACAGTCAACCCGACGCTGATCCATAGGATCACAGGCTTGAGCATGCAAGGACCCGGTCCATAGGAGTTCTATCTAGGAAATGCCACAGATCATGCACTAGCAAAGAAAATCAAGGATACATATGGTGATGTCGAAAATGGAATGCGAGGTTACAAGGTATCCTCCATCCTGAATGGCGCAATGTGCCTCGCCTATTAGTTAATTGCAAGAAAGTTAGTAAGGACGAACAGACCTATGTAGGTCACAGGATTTGTTGTTGACCTCATGGGAAAGTGTGTAGAAGGTTTACAGATGAACTGGCTGAAGTACCTAGTGAATCGGCTGGAGCTAGACTATCGCAAAGCCCAAGATCAGGACTACGAGTTCCATTTCAGCTGGCTCTTAATCCTTATCGCCTTTGTTTCTTGGGAGATGTCGGAAGGTGTGACCTTCCCGGATATTGAACCATTCAAACTGCTTGTTGCAAAGTTGTCTACCCTTTGGTACTCAAGTGATATGAACAAACAGTGGCAGTCGAACGTTGTTTTTCATATGTACTACCTTCAGCTGAAGAGATCCATAGAAGTAGAATCTTGCATGACTTTGAACACCTTATAGATATTTCGACCTCTGATGAAGTTCTACGCATATCGACACTTCATCTACCTTACTACATGAGTTGATGAACATAAGGAGAAATTGCAGTCATACTACAAGCCCACAGAAGAGGATCTTGAGGAGGTCACTAAGGACTGGTCAACATAGCTCCTTATTCCAGCAGACCCTGCAGAGATGTCCAACCCTGACAGCCCAGAAACTGCACATGATACACCCAGACCCAATAAAACGAAGAATACTGAGCAATTACAAGAATTAAGAAGTGCCTCAAGAAAGACTTCTTCAGTATCACCTGACCGAGGGGGTGATGAATAAGTATAAGACATAAATGGTACACGAGATGAAAAAAAGCAAGGAGAAGTAAAATCGCTGAGAGATGAGATCGATCCCCTGAAGAAGAGGAAGTTTTCTCCCATGAAACCTTCTTCCTGGAAGAAATCGAGAGCCACCGTTACCAAGATGAAGACTATGCTTACTACTAATGATTTTGAATTCATCATAGCAACCTATTGAGCACTCAACACACCCTAAAAAATGTTGGATTATTGAGAGCGGGGGGTGAATCGGTAATAGAGCAATTTAGTCCCTTTTAACCATATAATCCAAGTGCTATATCAATGAAGCATTATTATCCAATAAATTCATAGTAAATAAGAAGTGAAAAAATGAACAATCATACACATACATAGTACACCAGTGTTTTACATGGAAACCCAAATCGGGAGAAAACCACAGAATGCTTTTTCTTATATTTCTTAAAGAATTAAATTCATTGGAAGCACCAACTTCTGTTGTTTTCCAGCTACAACTGGAAGGAGGCTCCAACCCCCCAGTTTCTTAGGCTACAACATGAGGGAATCTCCAACTCCCCAATTCTCTAGCTACAACCAGAAGGAGGCTACAACCCCCTATGTTCTTCAGCTACAACCGGAAGGTAGCTACAACCACCTGTCCTTGCCCCGTCCTTCCACCCTGAAGTAGAAGTAGAATGATGGAACCACTGTCACGCTGTCACTGTGAGATATACTATTGTAAACCTGTACCAATAAATCTAAACCATGCATCAACCATGCATCAACCTGTAATCCACCTGTACCATAAACAAGTGCATCAACCATGCACCAACCTGTAATCAACCTGTACCATAAACAAGTGCATTAACCATACACCAAACTGTAATCAACCTGTACCATAAACAAGTGCATCAACCATGCACCAACTTGTAATCAACATGTACCATAAACAAGTGCATCAACCATGCATCAACCTGTAATCAACCTTTATCATAAACAAGTGCATCAACCATGCACCAACCTGTAATCAACCTTNCACCAAGAGAACCACTCTGAAAGAGACTGCCCTCAATGGGTGCATGCCATGAATTTGATGGCCAATCGGTTTCCAGATGAGGTCTCCCTAACCGAAAAACCAAGAGGGTCAACTATAAATATCTCCAATCAGAAAGAGGCTGATCCAATGGAAGAAACAACCATGTTGATATGGGATCTTGATGTACCTATGCCTTCCGATGACCTATGTGAAGTCTAGGAACCACCCACATAAGTCTTGGATGTGAAAACATGAAGTAGGGGTCAACTAGTCTCAGAAAACCTTGCCTCTGCCCAAACTTCGAGAGGAAGATCAACTCCCGATCACCCGAAAGCACCTTTTTCTCCCCGTAAGAACCCTATGAATATACATATGCGAGAATCACCCAAGATGGATTACAACATAGTAGAATATTTGAAGAAGTTGAAGGCTAATATATCAATTATGGAAATATCTAGAATCCCTCAGTAAAAGGACTTCCTGTTACAAGCTTTGAAATCAATAGAAAATCCTACGACAAGCATTGATCAGGGAAGAAATCCAACTCCCATAGATCTAGGAAATAAACCAACTATGAATGCCTGCTCTGAAGATAAGAAGGGAAAACCTTTTGTCCCACCGTTCCTTTTAACATTCGAAGTATTCAACAAAAACCTCCATAACTATTTGGTCGATTCAGGAGCATCCTCTAATGTTATGCCAATGTCTATTTGCAAAAAACTAAACACAGTTCCTCTCAAAAGCGATAAACATGTAATACAACTGGAAAGAACCCAAGTGAAGTTCATGGGAGAACTCAAAGATGTAATGATCAGAATAGAAACACATCCTAAATCTGTGCAAGTGATTGACATCATTGTAGTAGATATCCCAGAAGCTTATGTATTTTTATTAAGCTAAGACTGGTCTGAGAAGTTAAGCAGATACTTTACTACACACTGGGTGCACCTTTGGTTACCATTAAAGGGGCACACAAGCATGATCAAAATCGATAGGGAAAGATATCTAAAACATACTGTTACTGACCTAGAAACCCCAAACGAGCCCTCATCGACAGATTTCCCCGTGCTAGACAATTACTCCTATGATTCCTACTTCAAGAAATTCTCCCATCTCTCATCTAATTTTCCCCTTACCCAAAACTACGAAATGGATTTTTAGGAGGAATTACCGACGAGGGCAGAAGAAACCCTTTTCTACCAAGAACCCGCGTTATAAATCACAGAACAAACAGGAGGAAAAGAGGAAAGTGACAGGAAAGAAGAAGCTGAAAGATTCTTCCCATAAGGTTGGACCTTATACTTTGATGGCTCTAAATCGCAAGAAGGGTCTATGGTAGGGTGCATCCTCATTAATCCTAAAGGCAAACAACATTTTCTATCATGTAGACTTGAGTTTGAGTGCATACACAATACCGCCGAGTATGAAGCTCTAGAACAGGGGCTAAAGAAATCCATAGACCTAAACATCAAAGAATTAAAGGTTTTTAGATACTCTAAAATCATTGTCAGACAGATAAGGAATACTATACATTGTAAATATCCACACCTAAAGAACTACCAACAGGAAGTGCATAGGCTCATAGAACATTTTGAAGCTTTCAACATTACAATGATTCCCAGAGATAAGAACATTCTTGTTGATTCTCTAGCTACCGCTTCTTCAAGGCTATCACCTATAGAATATTATGAAGCCTCCTAGTTCATTGTGGAGCTACTTTACAAACTGTCAGTACCCAACAATATTTCTAATTGGAAGGTCTTTGAAGGACATGAATATATCATAAAATTTTTGACCAACCAGGATGATATTAAAGACTTGGCTATCAACGATGAAGTTTTCTGGGAACAAATAATAGAGGCCGATCCTCAGATAGCTCAACCAACAGACAGATCGAAGTCTCACATAATTACGAAGGGAATAACCAATTTAGAAAACCTTTTTGACCTAAAGGAGAGGTTTAAGGGGTCAAAAAATGCGAAGACCGGTAGTTCTTGTCCCATGCATGAAACTATAAATCTCGGAACCTCGGAAAACCCAAAAAATGTAAACCTCGACAAGAAAATATCGAAAGATGAAAGAAAGGATTATCTCAAACTCTTCATAAAGTATCAATATGTCTTTGCATGGTCCTACCGAGACCTAAAAACCTATGATACCCGTATCATTCAACACACCATCCCACTAAAACCTAAAGTGAAGCCCTTCCAACAAAAACTCCAAAAGTACCACCCATCGCTAGAGCCTCTCATGTGTTAGGAGTTAAATAAACTGTTAAATGCCAAAATTATATTCCAGGTTAGACACTTTGCATGGGTAGCTAATTTAGTTCCCGCGAGGAAAAAGTCTGGGGATATTCGCCTATGTGTAGATTTAAGAAATCTCAATAGGGATTCAGAAAAGGACAACTATCCAGTCCCACCAATGGAGAAACTCCTATAGACCATGTCTGGCTCTAAAATTTTCTCCTTACTAGACGGTTTCTCAGGGTACAACCATGTTCTAGTTTCAGAAGAAGACCGCATGAAAACTACCTTCCGAACCAAGTGGGGAACTTTTGATTACAAACACATGCCTTTTGGGTTAATCAATGCAGGAACAACCTTCGAGAGGGCCATGAATGTAGAATTTTGGGGACTAATCAACAAGTGTTTAGTGGTTTACTTGAATGACATGACTATGTATTCAAAGAACAGAGAAGATCACATCCAACACTTAACCCATATTTTTGAAAGGTGTAGGAAATACATAATATCCTTAAACCCTAAGAGAACTATTTTCGGTGTTGAGGAAGGTAAGTTGTTAGGCCACATCATATCTCAAGTAGGCATTCACATAGACCCAAAAATAATTAAGGCTATAGTTGAACTTCCATTACCTAACAGCAAGAAGGCCATGCAATCGTTCTTTGGGAAAATCAATTTTGTGAGGAAGTTCACTCCCGATTTAGCGGAAACCATCAAACCCCTACAAAAAATGATTCGTAAGGATGTTGATTTTAAGTGGGATGATGAACGGAAGAAGGCTTTTAGCAATATTAAAACTGCAATCTCTCAAGCCCGAGTATTGCGAAGTCCCGATTTCAACAAATATTTCTTCCTCTATACTTTCTCCTCCGACCAGTCATTATCCATGGTATTAACTCAGATGGATGATGAAAAAAACAAAGTCCCGATATCGTTCATGAGCACTAACCTTCAGGGGGACGAACTAAATTATCCTGCTATAGATAAACATGCTTATGCGGTTTATAAGGCAATAGAACATTTCAGATATTACATCCTCAAGAACCACACCAAAGTAATTGAACCTCACCCTGCAGTCTGATCCCTATTTACTCAACATGAAATGGGGGAAAGAAGAGGAAATTGGATGGAAGTAGTTCAAGAATTTGATCTAGATATAAAACCTGCTAAACTAGTTAAAGGAAAATGGTTATGCAAACTAGCAGTTGAAGCTCAAGATCAAGTAAATGAAGACCCCAGATGGGAGAACAAAATGGCATTATGGTGTGGTGAATCTCCATACATTTCCCTAGGAAAAGAGTCTTGGTATGAGAAACTGACTTATATCCTACACCATGGGACCTGTCCAGAAAACCTCAACCCTAGGGAAAGGAGAGCTCTCATGTTAAAATTTGCACAATATCGCCTCATAAATTTGGTACTCTTCTGGGTTAATTATGATGGGGTACTTTTGAGGTGCCTTGAACGTGAAGACGCAGACAAAGTTCTGAAGGAGCTCCATGATGTCCCTACCGATGGACATTTGCAGGAGACACCATCTCTCATAAGATACTGAGGGTTGGCTATTATTGGCCCACTTTGTTCAGGGATGCTCACACATACACTAGAAGCTGTAAAACCTGTCAAATAAGCATTGGGAGAGAGAAGAGAGTACCGATCCTAGTCCAATCGGTGACAGTTTCCAGGCCTTTTGAGCAATGGGTGTTAGATATCATAAGATAGATTACACCAAGCTCTTCAAAAAAACACAAGTACATACTTACTGCCACTGATTATTTCATGAAATGGGCACAGGCCACCGCCCCTGAATCATGTAAGCGAGAAGGTGGTAATCCAATTCATAGAACAACAACTAATCACAAGGTTCAACGTCCCTTCTATTCTTGTTTTTGATAATGCAACTTACTTTTATTCCACCTTATTAACGAAGTTTTCCCTAGACAAAGGAATCATAATTGGATACTCTACAAATTATTATCCACAAGGAAACAAAGTGTCAGAATCAACTAATAAGAACCTAGTGAGGATATTGAAGAAAACGATTGCAAACAACCAGAGGAATTGGCATAATCTACTCTATAACGCTTTATGGGCCGACATAGTCACACTTAAGGAAGCTATAAGGAATTCCCCATACTTTCTGGTATATGGGCATAAATCCATTCTCCCAAATGTGCTTTACCTTCCATCTCATCAACTTGCCCAAGAGTCCAGAGGGGATCCCTCATCAGTCATACAAAAAAGGATTGACACCCTTCTCATGTTAGAAGAATAAAGGGAGAAAGCCAAGTTAAAGTTCATAGCCTACCAGTAGATAGTTAAAATATGGTTTGACAAGCATAAGGCTAAAGAGAATAATTTTGAAGTAGGAGACTTATTCCTAAAATGGGACAGAGCAAACGAGCCTAAAGGCAAACATTCTAAGTTCCATAATCTATGGCTCAGACCTTTTCAGGTGGATGAGAAGATTGGGTTAGGAACATATCGACTACAGAATCTGAGGGGAGAATCTGATGCTCTCCCAGTAAATGGCCAAGCCCTTAAACAATATTTTCATTAATTAATTTCAAAAACAAAAATAAAATAAATTGTTTATTTCTTGATGGGTCGATTTATCTTTTTTGCATTCATAATTTTTATTTTTTTTTGCGATCGTACTTCTGCGATTTTGAAAGATTGTGTTTAGCAAGACAATGGTTGACCTCAAATAATGCGACATAGTGAACTCTCTTCCTAACTCATCGCTCACATACAAACACAAGAAACGATGAGGAACCTGCAGCTGTTTCAAGGGATTCTCTATATAACTTGTACATATGAACAAATTTGGAGACATGCAGAAGCATTGCTTTGTGGTTTGGTAAAAACCTTAAGGGAAAGATGGTAAGATGGAAGGGACTACATGCACCTCCTAGGCAGAGCTAGTAAGTTTCACCTTAACCATCTCATCTTAAAAATAACAGACGTCCTCCTCTCCTGCTCGATCAGGGCATTCAGCCGAAATAAAAGTCAACTACATCAAATGAGTGCACAATAGGAGAGGGAATGCAGATATCTCCGCCAGGTCTATAGACATTCGTTGGCAGCAGATAAAGGTCTGTGACGTCGAGGTGACTCCGCCGAGGCTATGGAATCTCACTAGCAGCAGAGAAACACCGTAGCAAGTGAGTGAAGGTAACTAAAGGCTCCATTCTAGTGAATGCTTTACTAGATTTTGTCAAAGAGGGCATGAGTCAAGATTACATGGAACGAAGGAGGAATAAAGGTTGAAAACCCCACAGGCAGACCCAGAGACATCAACCGGAGAATTTCAAATGCAAAGGTAAAAGAGGATTTGATTTAAAAACTGTTAAGTTCTCCACCAAATTTTTCATCATCCAAGCATGAAGGAGGAACATAGATTCTGCTTTCCCCCAATAAGTCACCATTTGTTGTGCATTCAATACACTCTAAAAATATTATGTCAAATTTTATTTTGTTGGGTACCACTTGATCTTTTGCACTGTCTAATTTGACTTCATTGTGAAAAACGTTGCCTTTGATTATCATCTTGACCCTCATTAAGTCTTTCAAAGTTTGCTTGAATATATGAAAACCCATGACTTAAAAGGCTTGGATTTTAAATAAAGAATCAACAACAAAAACATTTCACCCGATGCGCCCAAATTCGACGTCAGAAGGAATTAATAGGCGAAAAAGAGACACTCGGAAAGCCTCAAATCGCCGAGTGTTGATCTTCACCGATATCGACAAAAGGAAGTTTTTTGTTTCACAATGACTATCACATACAAAAATCGCCAACAACCGATCCTCTTTGGCATTGGTAAAAGGAAAAGGGAGTAATGTTTATAAGGAAAGGAAATGATATCGCCGCTGGCTGATAATTGACACGCTTGTCGGAATCGGAGAAAACCGAATCATGAAGAACATTACAACCACACTAAGGAGTTTTCCCCGATCACCGATTCCCGAAGCATTTCAACATCGGTAGTTTTTCAGACACTCTAACCTGAAGGAAAATATGCGATGGGTTTATCCACGATCACCGATCCCTGATACCTTTTCGGCATCGGCGACCCCAGGCTTAGTTTAAGAACACACAACTGGACGACATTTCTGACTTAGAATAATACTCACGAGTTAAGCCACCGGTCTTCATTGCCATGTGTCCCAAGCCAGTTTCTCCACATCAAAACTGTATGATGAAGTCAATCGACGTCAAGAGCTTTTCGCAAAAGGATCTCAACGAAAACATCCATAATAAATTGTCGATCCCTGGTCCGCCCACTAGGAAAGCGACACGATGGGTCGTTTTAGCGCTAGATATGTTTATATTCAAAGAATTTAAGGGACTAATTAATTCCAAATATCGCATTGGTTACTACTTCATGTGAGAATCAAAAGGACCGTTTGAATTTACCGATAGAACACATCACCCTCTGCACCTCCTCCATCAACCCACGATAAATTAAATTTCAAATATTCAGTGATAGATTTGTTTGAATTTCACTCATCACCTGAATTAATTGGTTGATACAACTAGTAAGTTCTTCCCTGTTTAAATTCTCTTGAACCATTGTAAACGAGACTGTTCTATGCATAAAGGAGTTTCAAAGAATCCAGAGGAGCGAGACGAGCAATTAAAAAGCTTATGAGATCTCTTGAGTATCAAAATTCAAGGTTTAGCGAGCGTTACATGTATGTACCAGTCTAGATTTTCTGTGTTTTCACTTGGTATATACATTCTTATCCAATGTCGCTCTGTACACCAACCCTAAAGGATTGTTTCTATTGCAGGGATGATGCCTCCAAGAAAACCAACCACCAGTCGATCTTCGAGAGTGCCGAAGCTAAAGGAACCAGAGGTGGGAGAAGGCTCTTCCCCAATGGCCACAAAAAAATTATAATTTTCCCCAAGTCCGAAACCAGTCATCAGGACATGCACCAAGAAGGTTTTCACTCAACCCCCCGACTTTGGAGACACAGAGGAAAACATAGGGGGAGAGGCGATACTCCCACACTAGGGATGATCTAGGTGGATATCAATGGCCACCCACCTTTTTCAACTGGCTCAAAACTATTTTCTGGCAATTTTGGTAATTTACTATTTTTAGTAGTTTTTAACTTCCGGGGCCATTTTGAAGCCCTAAACGATGTTTTTAGGAAAACAGGAAGAAATATGAGAGTTTCCTTTATATTTCCTCCAAAATTAATCTCCTCAACAATACCTTTCCAACGAGCTATCATGCGCCTAAAGCGAAGATCATATGCAAAATTTACGACCCCGAGAAGTTGATGTACTAACTTACCCAAACAAGGCCCACATGACTTTTGTTGCTTCATCTCCTAGGGTTAGGTTTTTGGATGTCTAGGGTTTTTGGCATTCTTGTTTATGGTAAAAATGCCTTCAGATCCTCATTGTAATAATATTCTTGAGAATGCGAGTAGCCGTCACATCTCTTCTCATAGATAAACTACCACCATTCTAGCGAGTTTTTCACTCGGTATTTTTACAATCTCTATACATTTATTTGATTAGTAGAAATCATGTATTACTGTATATCTGTGTTTATAGTTTCATATTTGATAAATTTCTGTTATATTATTAAATATCTATGATATCTCTGTAAGTTTATTTATTATATATCCTCTCTCATTTCGTGCCGAAAATAATCCGGATCAGGGGAGAACTCTTCAAGAATATTAATCGGGAATAATTCCCAGAATATATTCTGCACAATGACCCTGATATGAGGAAGATCGATGAAGAAGTCTTTCTGAACATTTGAAGATCATACATGTACATGGTGGCAAGCAGAAATCCAATGCTCCCCTGCATAGAACTCCTAAATTGGCTCATCGACCACACAGACACACAAAAATGTCTGATGAACGACGTCAATGGTGAGTGTGTTGGAGTTTTCCTTCCGGTAGAGGTCCAAAGTTATTACAAGATTAGAGACCCAGAGGAGTGACTGAAAAATGATTTCGTTGTAAACTTCTACGAGCACCACGAAACTGTCTGAGTGATGGCTTCATGGTGGAGAGAGGATAAAAAGTACACCAATCAGACCTTCGGTTAGTACTAGATGACCAAATTAAGGGAGCCATATAACTATCTAATGGCTCTCATCTTCAGATTGTATGGGGAGAAAGATTGTTCTAGGTTTTCATAGGCATGGATTCCTTTAGCTTACACTGTATCCATTTCTGGGATATGTTTTCACTGGGGTGCCATCATCTCCAAGCAGCTGAGCATTTGCATACAACAAGCTCAGACGCCGAAAGAAGGAGATACTCCATCCTTCTACATGGATTCATATCTACTAGACGTCATCTGCATCCGAAATGTCTTTTCCAGAATGAACTTAAGATGGCACGCTTGAGAACTCTCAGTCCATGTATATTTCAACGTCTTATGGGAGAATATGTACAAAAAATCTTACTCCCTCATCTGCAATGAATTCATCTCACACATTCATTTCATTCTTTTCAAGAAAGAATGTCTAATACTATCGGCTATGGCCAAAAAGGTGATAGAAAAAGTTAACCACTGGTATCTGGACGAACGCGATACCTACATTAGGATATTCAGGGCGATTGGAGCACCCCATCTCATACCAACACATGTCCCTGACTGGCTTCTTGTGGGGGAAATTTTCTACCAGACCATCCTGCAAAGTTACAATGCTACTTTGGTGAAAAATAAGAAGCGGGTATTTATACCTTATGGATTCTATATAGGTTTCTACCTAGTAAAATACACTGCTCAAGCCAAGCAGGAAGGAATGAGCCAATTGGAGTTACTCTTCCAGACTGACCATTTTCACAAACATGACCCAAGGGGTATAGTCTTGAAACACACATCACAGGTATTGTCCTACTGGCCATACGTGCACGACAGGTTTTAGGATGAGGTATTCACGGAAAACGCTCATGATTGGGATGAAGTTGTCGCAAGGATGGCCGACCCTAAGATGACTAGGTTAAGATCCACGAGCCTCGATGAACAGATGATGATTCTAGAACAATCGGGTCAAGAGGCCCTTATAGATAGAGAAGATATGCTCGTGACCGAAGCAACATAAACTGCCCAGGTAACCTCGGTGCAATATAGAAGTTCCCTCGAGGCTCAGGATGTGTGGGAGAGGGGGTTACTCATGTTTGAACATGCACAGCGGATAATTGATCAGTTGAAAAATGACCTGGACATCATAAATATGCCCAGGCTCCTTGCCAACAACTCGGATGAAATCCAGACGGGACCAAGCGACCCTGAATTCATAGACCTTGATGAAATTACAGGATTAGATGACCCTGAATTCACAATGCCACTGGCTGAATCTTCGACAAATGTTTCGACTAAACCATGGACCGTCGAGGCATCGCAAAGGATTGATGCATCAAACCCCTTAAGTGAGATAATAAATATATATGATGATGATGATGATGAGAGCCCATAAGTATCTCTTTTGACTTTTGTTCATATCAAAGAAGAAAAGGGACCAGAGAAGATATCTTCCCCTGTGCCCGACGCCCAAATTCAAGAGGTTCCTCAGAAAGAAAAATAAGCCGAAAGTGTCCTAGACACTAAGCTACCCAATGTGCTGGAGACCCGAACAGACAGTCTGAAGGATGAGTCAGGTTCGAATGACCCAAAGGAAGGATCCCCACAACAAGAAATCGGTGTTTCAACGACCGATGAACAAGTAAGTATCGAGTCGATCCTCGACGCCCCTATTTCAATCGGTACTCAAAACTACGATGAGTGATAGAAAAAACCCGGGCCTTCGGGGCACAACGAGGAAGTTCAAGAACCCAATCTTGAACAAGTATACACCATCAGAAGTCTGGGAAACACACTCACATGGGGGGATCAATATATCCTTGAACATGTGGACGAGGTAGCCGACATACATGCCATAACTTATGATAGGAAAAGGAAGGCTATCGTCCAGAGGACCACTAAGAAGAGGAGGATCACTTTAGATTGTTCCATCCTCATCACTACAAAGGAACGTCTGATCAATATAGAACATGCTAAGATGTCCGAACTCATCGGCGGAGGGATGGCGATGATAGATGCCACCTTGGACAAAGCTAAAAGAGATGAAGAGGAGATAGATGCCACTCAGAAAGAACTAGAACATTTGTGCCACTTGGCTAAGTACTATTAGGACACCACATAGGCCGCGGTGTTCCTAAGGAGCGAATTCAAGGAGGCCTATAGAAAATTCATAGATGAACGACATCTATTCACTGCAAGGATAGATGAGCTTCATGAAGATATCCTCATGGCACTTGCGACATGAAAATATATGGATAGGTGGTACGAGAAAGAAAAACATGATGTGGAAAGAATCGAGTATATCAGTGTGGTGCATAAGGGCCGAAGAGAATGAATTCCAGGTGTTAAGGGAAAGAAACATTGACTTCATCAAGAAATAGATCGATTATTGGGAAATAATGGTTCGGGAGCCTCATCGGGAGATTCAAGAAAAATGGGCCAAGTGCGAGAAGAGTTGGGTCAAAATCAACAAGGCAATGAAGGATATTGGACTCCCCAAGTTTGGCATGCCCAACGACTTCGTCGACTTGCACGACATAGTCAAATCACACACCGAGCAAGATTCATCATGGGCAGAAGAAATAGCAAAGGTGACAGACACGACGCCAGGTCAGGTGTGATAGTTTATGGAACACCCGATCAAATCTCAGGCTATGCTGCAACAATTAAGTGCCAGTCTAGTCAAGTATCGGGCACATGCGGTAGAGATAAGAGAGAT
>SNQJ01S0041200.1:59344-89032 GCA_010110895.2 Picea sitchensis
TGGACTTCTACACTCCCTATTGACAGACTCCAATGTTTGGTTTGGGTGGCCTTGGAGAATTTACTCTCCAACCTATTCCAAGGCCCTATTCTTAAGCTAGTGTATGCACCCTATAAACAGAAAAGTCTACTTGATTTTATTTAACGTTTCTTTTAATGGGCTGTTTAAATCTCAAGGTGCAGAAGTGAAACTGATGGTGTGTAAAAAGACTCAAAGCAAAAATGAACAAAAATGCTTGGAAACAAACTTTTACTAAAATGCAAAACCAACAACTTTTCAACAAAAAGACTTATTTTCTTTTTCAAATTTACCAAGATTTCATGCAGTAAATACAAAGGACTTTCACTCAGATCTGCGAGTTACTTATACTTGACATGCACTGCAAAAACTTATGCAAAAAGACTTCTTTCCTAGCTACTGATGCAACAACAAAATCTTCAAATCAGGAAGAAAATGAAAGAAGGAAAAAAAAAAATTTATTTTATTGCAAAATAACGCAGCAAGGAAAAATGATGACAAGAACAAAACCAAGAGAATGAAAAGAAAACTCTGGCTTAAAGCGCAGATCACAAAAAGAATCAGAGCACAAAAAATGTAAAAAGCAATCAAGAAAGCACCAAATCCGACACTTGCCTAAAAACCATAAAACAAATCTTTTTCCTCTTTTGTCTTTTCTATCAAAACATTAACTAAACAACCCAGGCTAAGGATAAGATGCCCTAACCTGCTGACTATGCAGCCTCAGACTCTAACCCCTGAGAGGAGCTCTTCTCACCACAGGAGGGATGACTGCCCCACCCAAGCTGAAAAGCTGCCACTCAAGCCCGCGGCTGTCACCAAAACAGCACGCGTGCAAACACGTGCTGAGCTCTTACAGCGCACGGGTACCCACGGGCTAGCCTTAAACAGGTCGCGGGTCTATGTAAAAGCCAAGATAAAACACCACACAGGCAACCCAGTCCTGAAAAAGGCATGTGGTATTGACAACCAGGGTCTCTGAAAGGCTTGGGTGCTATTACTTCAACAGAAAAGGAAAATTCTTCAAAAAAGAAAACGAATGCTAAGAAAAACTAACACCAAAAGGCAGACTGAAAGCAAGACAGTAAACCACCAGTACCCAGACAGGATCCAGAAATCCCCCTGAGAAGGTAAAATTCTGATAGGGAAGAAGGGACTGCCTCTTTAAGCTTCCTGGGCTCTACACGCTACTGAAACCACTACAGCAAGCGTTCACACGCGGGCTGTAGAAGGTTAGGGTGCGGGCACATGCGTGCAGGCCTTCTTCAGGCCGTGTGTACCTCTGTGTGTCCCGAGAATGAACGTCAAGCATCAGTCAAGGAAGACTGGTATTGATAACCAGGTTCCCTGCTAGCATTGACCTAACAGACAACAAAAATAAACAAAGAAGCAGAGACTGAAATTCTTTGAACTACCCAAAAGATCTTTAACCAAATCCGGAAACCCTAAGAGTAAGACTTTCCCCAGTGGAGTCGCCAATTCTGTTGTGGGGTTTTTCTACCCTACGGACTAGCAAGCTAGGGCTTTAAACTTGCATGCAGATCATGACCCTTCAAGAATAACTTTTAACCTCCTACCCGAACCTAGAACCCCTTTTTCTCAGGCAAACACGGGAAGAATCAACTAACCTTTTTATCGACGGTTGAAGTAGATCCTCCGTTGAGGTTTTATCCCCTTTCTGTTGCTCCTTCCACAAAGCAATCCTGCAATCAAGACAAAACTACACTTGCATGCTACTAATCTACTAGAGGGTTAGAGATTCAAAAACAAATCAAATAACATAGATAAGACTCATGTATTCGGGACGGGAAAAGCATCTTTTCATTAATCTCAATATGAATCAACTTACAATGATTATAGAGACCGGCCACCGTTCCTCGATCCTGATCCTGGGCTCCTCCTCTTCTTTTGTCCTCCAACTGTTGTTTGCTTGAATTTCTCTTAAATCTTGAGGCAAGGCTAAAGGGTTGGGACAAAATGGACTTGGCAATTTGGCAGAGTTTCTTTGCTATGATTTTTCCTCTTTTGAATAGTACCCCTACCCCTTCTTTTATAGGCTAGAAGGAGCTAGGGTTTTGGATGAACTCTCGGCCATGCATGGTCGGGAGTTCTAGTTAACTGACCCAAAGCTTTTTGTCCCGTCGGCAACTTTCCATTTTTGTGATTCTGAAGGCAAACGCGGGCTGTAGTGGGCCTGCTAGCATTTGCCCCGCGGGCTGTAGTGGGCCTGCTAGCATTTGCCCGCGGGCTGTAGTGGGCCTGCTAGAGTTTGCTTTTTAAAAATGGAATTTTTAGAAGAGTTGTTCAGTAGTTTTTTGGCAAAGAAGGGATATGAGGTGGCCTAATGCCAGGTAAGCATGTGTGGTGCAATTTAGGGTTATAACACTTCTACAGGCTGTCGAAGGTAGATCACAAGATGAAGCAGAGATCATGGGATATCGGCCCCTTTTAGGGCCCTTTTTGGGATTTGGGATTATGTAATGGGTATGGGAATGTCGACCCATGGGTTCACCCATGCTTAGGCCTAGTTTGTATGTATAAATCGATGCTAAGGAAATGTAGTAAACATGGAAAAATGAATGGTTGAGTGCTATAGTTTGATCTGTGTGATCAAGAGTTGTAGTGCTTTGGTGCATATTGTGTGAGACTTCCAGAGCTAATTGAAAGTCATTGTAAGAGACTGTGGAACATTGCGTGCTTAGATATACTCAGGGAAGGAGGATCTAGCAAGCTGCGCAGATCTCCTGTCCTCTGTGAAGTAGGGTTTTTGAGGCTCTTTGCATGTAACCTATTGAAGAAGCTAATAAAGAAGAGAAGAGTTGTTGGACATATCCCCAGGGTGGGGGTGAACCACGTACATGTTGTGTTGCTCTGCTTTGTGCAATGTGTTGATGTGCTTAGTGATTTAATATATATGAATGATCTGTTGATCCTATGTGCTTAATAATATGGATGGATATTAGATCTGATTTATATACATGTGCTTAGTGATTCAATCTGGTAGATCTGATCTGTTTCGTCGAGATAAGTGTTGTTAGATTTTGGATCTTGTTGAATATTGCGTTGTGCTATAATTAGGGTTTAAATGCGTTGTCACTAAGACTGAATATTGATAAATATAACTACTGAGTGCTCTGTTAAGTGATTATAATCACAGATCTGTGTCCCAGCTAAGGTTGCAAACATTGGAGTCATGCAACCAGCCCTGCCTCTACCTCAGATGAGACTTCATCTTCTTTGCAGGTGTTGCCAAAAGAGCTGGTAGTTAGGGTTTTGTTGGTGCGTTGTTGTAGCATTGAACCCTGAGTCTGCTCCTATGCCAACAGGGCCTTGCCAATGTAACACTCTAGTACCTTTTGCTTCATCTAGCCATCATGTACTTCATCCTTGAGCTAAAGAAGGAGGAAAACTACTAGGGCCTAGGGTTACCTACTTCCTAGTAGCGATTTTCCCCCTAGGGCTTGGTGATTGAAGCCTTGGGCTACCAAAACTTCAATTATTGACCCTCTTGTCTCTATCTCTCTTATTATCATTTGTTCCTTCAAGATTTTTCGTTGCCTAAAAAGAATCCATTTACCCTAAAAGCATTGATCTAAGCCTTACAATTGAGTGATTGATGAAAGCCACCCTCAAAATGTTTACCTTAAGCTCTCTACTAACTATTCCTAACCCTAGAATAGACTAATCTACTAACCTATTTGTTGTTGTTACTAAAGTAATATACAACCATCTATTTGCAACATTAAAAGAACCTAAAAGCAATTGTAAAGTTGATTTATACACTGCTTCATTCGCTTCTAACAAATGCCAATACTTTTCTATTGTTGAGTAATTATTCTTGGTCATTGTGAAGCCATTTTAAGGCATTTATTGTGAAGCTACCATCTTATAAACATTTTTCTTACAAAATCTGTTTGCTTCATCATATATCAACTATTTCTTTTATTGATAAAGTCCATGGTTTTATGAAGTACTAACAATAAGTTGTTCTTGCAAAAGATATATTTTCTTGTTGCTTTGTTCTGGGAAGGTACATCTGAATACTTCATTACTTCATTGGTTAAAACCCTAGGACTTTCTAATCAGTGTGACTTGTGAGAGGGGATACTTTTATAGACACTTTAACCTTTTCCTTCTCAAACCCCTAGGTCATCGAGGACATCTCTCCTGGGCCATCAAACCTAAATAGAAAGAGGTATCATGTTGAGGTGACAGTGATAGGATAACCTCATGCTATGCCAATTTTCCCTCTGTTAGGATCCTATAAATTATAGGAAATCAATGTTTTGACTAATATATATTTCAGGCATAAAGTGGATTGCTCATGGCACATAGTGAAAATGCAAAGTTGACAAATGGCTATCAACACCTCTCCAAATATGTCGCGGAATAAATGGTGGCTACATGTTGTGTTCCCAGATATGATTTGGAGAAATTATTCATCAGTGAATGCGGTTTAAGAAAGATTATGGTTCAGGTACAAAGCTTCTTTATGATAGGGTTTGTTTACTGAAACAAAATTGGGCATTTGTCATATTGGATCCAAATATATTCTTGGGCCTTGATTTTATTTTTAATATTGAATCCTTGTAAGTTCTTGGGGCCTATGCTTCTTTGCCTTTTTCTTATTATGAGGAAAATCAGGCTCTCGGGCTTATTATAGAGACATGGCCATTATTTTAAAAATAAAAAATAAAATCGTTTGAAAATATTTTCCAAAATATATATTGGCTGAGGGCCAATATCCAATCAAGCACGTGTACCTGCATCAACACATAAACCAAGAGTTATCACAAAACACATGCATGTCAAGGACCACCGCCCAAGCACCTACACCAAGTCATATGGGAGAGGATCCCAAGAGAGGCATAATGTGCTCAACGCGTCGATATGTATTGGGGAAGTTGGTGTATATCAATACTTAAAAAGAGTTTCTCGGCTCAAATGTGGGATATATCCCATCGAGCTAATTAAAAAGAGGCACCAAATTTAAACCCTAACACCATGTGCCAAGAGGAAATATGTAGGTGTTGAGGAGAACAGTTCAGAGGTCGGTTGCTATATTGAAGGTGTCGACAACATTCAAGCAATTGTTCAAATTGTTCAGACTCCATGTCAGAGACAAAGGTGCATTAAATCATGAGAAGCATTGACATGATAAGAAAATCATCAAAGACAAGATCGAGGGAGTACAGATTTCAGGAATTTGTTTTTAAAACTTTAGACAAGAAGGACGCGTAGTGGGAGTGCTCCGAATAAGGGATGGTTCCTGAAATTTCTGAAATGCTTGTTGTTCAAATATACTATCACCATGAAAGTCATAGGTACCAGAGGTTAATCTTGCAGGTGTGACCAGATGCCAAATTTTCACAGCTTGTTGCAGACATTATTTAAATCATGTTACAACGTTGCTCGATACATGCCAAGGTGTAGCAGATTTCAATCAAGGTGACGCTATCTGGTAAGACAGGGAATTGGCACATCCATTTGAAAAATCTATGATCAAATGTAATTGGAAGAGCTTTCACTTGAATCGAAAGCCCGATCATCTCCTTCTTGAATAAATGGAAACCATACTAGGGAAGAACTGAACAAAGACAACTTTATTTCTGGAAAAAACACAAACTCTAAATTTTATCTGGAAATAATGTTTAGAGGTTGTTAAAGTTTGTATATAAGTAGTTAAAATATCTAAAGGAAGAATAAAATCAATAGTTCTGGCTCCCAAAAGAATTTCTACCAGATCATACCCTGACCCAGAACCTGCAATAGTAATAGATAACCCCGAAAGACTACTCAGGAAGAAAAACACTGAATTTTTTTTGAGACGTAGCAGTTCACTTCCAAGGTCTTTGTCCATCCCAAAGAAGTTAGGTATTCTTCCAGACCTTGATCCTGAATCCCCTTCCAAACAAGTCTTTTTAGGACAAAATTCGACAGTTTTGTCAGTAAAACGGTCTTGGAACAAACTGTTTTTCAGTCCAGGACCCCTGAGATACGTTCTCCTAGAACTGAAGTTGATCAAAGTTTTCACCCCGAGACTGATAAACTCGAAGATCTAGTTGCAAATCTTGGTCAAGCCTTAGACAAACTCCATCTTCAATAGTCCATCGAACTTCCTTCTTTAACTATTGTTGTAGTTTATGCTAAACCCACACCAGGTCACTCCATCCCTCCAAGCCCTTTGTCCTCTATATCTCCAGGCATTTCCTCCCCTATCACATATGTTGTTGTTCATCCTCCTCCACCAATCATGGAGGCAAGATATGCTCCATTGGTATTGGTTTCTCCTTTACATGACATGCCCCAAGATTATCAAACCAGACTCCCACGGTTTGATATTACTGGTCCCTTGAATGCACAACAACATGTTGACAAAATGAACGATTACTTTGACCTGCAGGAAGTAGACGAGGCTGATGTGCAGATGAGATTATTTGTGCAAATCCTGATTGGAGAAGTGAAAAAGTGGTTCAAAACTTTACGCACTGCTACCATTATTGATATTGTTGGTTTTCATCGGACTTTTCTTGACCGGTGGGAGGTAAATAAAAATCCTCTCTGGATCCTGTCTGAATATGAGAACATCATAAGGAACCCTGGAGAGACGGTGCAGGATTACTGCACTTGTTTCAACAATTTATACAATGCTATCCTGACTGAAATCAAACCAACACAAGGTTTGGCATTAATAAATTTCCCTGATGGTTTTGACACTGACATGTCATATCGATTGAGGAAAATAAATGCAGCAACTCTGGAAGACATGCAAATAAGTGTCATCAGTGTAGAAGAAAATCTTTTGGCCAGAAGGGCCAGGCAGAGAACAAAAAAGAGGGTTACCATCAAAGAAGAACCTTCTACTTCCTCATCAGATGCCAAATTAGACTCACTCGCCAGAGATATGGAGAAAATGATGGAGAGACTCACCATGACTGACAGGAACCCACCTAGAGAGAACCAAGATGCCCCTCAAATCAGGAACCCAAACTTTAGAAGAAATCCACTTCAGATTAGACAGAGGGATCCTAGAGATCAACGGGAACAAAGGGGACCTGAACAACAGATTAGACCACCTCTCCAAGAAAACTATGTTGATGATGGGGAGGAAGTAATTGAGGAATTTGATGATACTCATATAAATCTAATGGGTGATCATGATCACGATCATGAATCTGTTTTCCTCACCCAGGAAGAACATGAAATCTTTCTCCTTTCACAAACAGAGGTAAATGAGGACGCTGAGAAAACAGAATAGTAAGCCTTTGAGAACGCTATAATGGAGGTTCATAGGAAGTATAACATGCGGAGTAAGAAGACTAATGAGAAATCTCTGAAGAAGGCTGTTGAAACCAAGAAAACCTCAGAAAACCTTCCCAATAAATCCCCTGGGCGGAATGACGCTGAATCTCTCGTGCAAAAAACTCCAAAAATTCTTAAGAGAACAATTCGGAAAGAATTTTCATCAACCACTCAAACAGTTGTGCCTACTCACAGAGTTTCTATTGATAAATCAGAAGTATAGGGTTTAAACAAAACCACTGCTCCTTTCAACCTTGAAGGGGAACTAGCAAAATTGAAGATTCCCATTCCCCTCTCTGAGATGATGAACAAGAATGCTTACAGGTCTCAGGTGATAAAATATTTAAGCATCGAACCTGATATAGGTACCAAAGCCTTGAATGTCAGATCTGTACACCACTCTGACATGGTTAACCTTACCAATGATTGACCTAAGCTCCTTTTCGGTCCTGAAGTTGATGGTCAAACTGATAATGGCATCATGGCTCCTTTTTACATCAGCCTAAATATCCACGATCTGATATTACACAACGCTATGATGGATTCAGGAGCCTCTCACAACCTAATGCCTAAATATGTGATGGAAAAGTTGGGACTTGATGTCACCAAACCCTACAAAGATTTTCATTCTTTTTACTCCAACAAGGTCAAATGTATAGGCCTAATTAAATACTTATGCATCACCTTGGCTCAAATCCCGACGAAGAGTTTGGTGATGGACACCTTCATGGCAGATACTCCCCCCAAGTATGGGATTTTGTTTTCAAGGTCTTGGGGAGCTAAATTGAGAGGAACCCTGCAGCTCGATATGTCCTACGCCACCATTCCGGTTTTCGGTCAACAGAGAAGACTTTACAGGGAAACACTGATGAATTATATGGTCAGTAGTCAGGAAAAGCCACACAATTACCCATTGTATTCTGCGCACTGTGACCTGGATTCTTTCATTCTATATAATGATGATGATTTTGAAGAACAAATCGCACAACTGGAGGATGATGCACCTTATCCAAAGGATGATAAAGCAGTTGTCGAAGTAAGAAACCCCATGATTGAATAAAGTGAGAAAATTCCAGTAGACTTCTGGAGCATGGACTTTGATGGTGTTGTGAGTAAAGAAGGGGATGGAGCGGGAGTCTGGATGCATAACCACAGATCAAAATACTCCGAGAATCATTCCTATAAATTGAACTTCCAATGTACTAACAAATTAGCCGAGTACGAGGCTTTAATGCTCGGCCTGAAATTGTTGAAGAAGGTTGGTGCTAAGAATATAATGGTAAGGGGTGATTTTGAATTGATTATCAAGCAAATCAAAGGTGAGTATGCAGCAAAACATCCCAGACTTAGAGCCTATAGGAATGTTGTTTTAGATGCTCTTCAATGCCTTACTAAGGTTGACTTGCAGGTGATGCCTAGGGGACAAAATATACTCACAGATGGACTAGCTACGTCAGCAGCTACTTGTAAAATCCATTTTCATCCCACTCACAAGTACACAGTGGAGGTGAAGTGTAGACCCACCGTTCCTGACAACATCAGATATTGGTAGGTATTTGGAAATGATGATCAGATTGAAGATTTTTTGCAATGTAAAAATGAGTTTGAATGTACAAACATAGATTTAGAAAATGGTGACGAAATTGTAAATAAATATGCTTTTGAGAATAAAAGTGTAAATACAATAGATGTTGAAGAATTCAATGAAAATGATGTAGATTTTGATATTCTGCAATTGAAAAATAATGTATTACCTAGAGGTTTAGTTCTGTTGGAAGATTTGTTTGATTTTAACGGTGGCCAAAAAACCTAAAATTGAAGCTAGCAGTAAATAGGTTGAAGATTGCAACATAGGAACAGAAGAAAACCCCAAAATGGTAAAACTATCTAAATCCCTGCCACCAGAGAAAAAAAGCAAATACATTGCACTTTTTAAGGAATATATAGATGTTTTTTCTTGGGGTTATGAGGACTTGAAATCCTATGACACAAGCATCATACAACACCAGATTCCCATAAAAGAAGAAAAAAAACCTTTCAAATAGAAACTTAGGAGAATTAATCCTAAGTTGCTTCCCCTAATAGAGAAAGAAATCAAAAAGATGTATGATGCCAAGATTATAGTCCCCTTGAGATTTTCTAAATGGGTTTCTAACCTAGTTCCAACTAGGAGGAAAACTGGTGATATCGAACTCTGTATAGATTTCAAAAATCTGAACAAAGTCTCCCTCAAAGACAAATACCCTTTACCGAAAATGGACCATATTTTACAAAAGGTGGTCGAATCTAGAAGGATCTCCTTATTGGATGGTTTCTCTGGTTACAACCAAGTTCTGGTCCATCCAGAAGATCAAGAGAAGACAATGTTTACCACACCATGGGGAACCTTCATGTATGCGAAGATGCCTTTTGGTCTGATGAACGTTGGGGCTACTTTCCAAAGAGCAATGGATATTGCCTTTGTGGATGAGACTAGGAAATTTATAGTCATTTATCTAGATGATGTAATTGTTTACTCCAAATCCGACAAAGAACATTTACTCCACCTCAAACGTGTGTTTGAGAAGTGTATGAAATTCTGGATTTCATTGAATTCTAAGAAAAGCCTCTTCGGGTTAGAGGAGGGAAAACTACTGGGACACATAATCTCAAAAGATGGAATTAAAATAGATCCCAGCAAGATAGAATCCATCTAGAAGGTGGAACACCCTAGGAACCTCAAAGAACTACAATCTTTCATTGGCAAAATAAATTTCCTTAGAAGATTCATACCAAACTTGGCTGAAATTCTCAGGGATATCACCAACATGTTAAAAAATGACACCAAAATCAAATGGAACACTTAGTCCAAACAGTCATTTGAGCAAGTGAAACATGCTCTCACCAAAGATCTAGTTCTGATTATCCCAGACTATACCAAATACTTTTACCTCTTCTCCTTTGCATTTGAGCACACTATAGTAGTGGTATTGTTGAAAAAAAATAGTGAAGGGTACGAGAAACCCATATCCTTTTATAGAAAAGCCTTAAGAGACGCAACATTGAACTATAACATTATGGAGAAACAAGCCTTCTCTCTGGTAAAGGCTATAAAATATTTTAGGGTCTATATTCTCCACTCTCACACAATTTCATACGTCCCAAACACAGTGGTTAAGAATATCCTGACCCAGGATAATCCGGATGGCAGAAGAGGAAAATGGAGTGCGGTTATTCTGGAATACGACATTGAAATAAAACCTACCAAATTGGTCAAAGGACAGGGTTTGGCCAAACTAATGGTTGAGTCTAATTTTCATTCTTTAGATATTAACTTTTTTGCTGCAGTAAACGGACCAGAAGAGCAAGTGAATCCAAACATAAAAGAGGCATTCTTAAACTCCCCTTGGTACGCAGACCTCATTTTTGTACTCCATAATTTACAGGCTCCTCCAGGTTTGACTAAGACCAAAGCTAGATTTATTAAATTGAAAGCATTGAAGTTTTGTATTTTGGAAGGAAATCTCTATTAGAAAGATCCTGGTGGTATCTTTCTTAATTGCTTGTTAAAATATGAAGCTGACAAAGTTCTTCAAGATTTTCATACAGGAGACTGTGGTGGGCACCTGAGATGGAAGACCACAGCCAACAAGATTTTGAGAGCTGGATTTTACTGGCCTACTCAGTTTGCTGACGTTCACCAGAAGGTTACTTCTTGCCACCAGTGTCTGATTTTTTAAGGTAAAAGGAAGTTTCTGCCACTCCCAATGAAACCCATCTCGGTTGAATCTCCTTTCCAACAATGGGGGCTAGATTTCATTGGTGAAATACATCCCCCCTCTTCGGGCCAACATAAATGGATCCTTACGGCCACTGACTACTTCACCAAGTGGATCAAGGTTGTACCATGCAGGAAAGCTACTGACTCTGTCATCATCAAGTTTTTAGAAACTAACATTTTGTCTCATTTTGGATGCCCCAAAAAAATTATAACTGACAATGTAGTGGATTTCAGATCCAAAAGGCTCATAGATTTTTGTAATTGATATCATATTACTTTGGGACACTCGAAGGCTTATTACCCACAGGGAAATGGGCTAGCTGAGTCTTCTAACAAAAGTCTGGTGAACATTCTCAGAAAGACACTGCAGGAAAACAAGAAATCATGGCATAACAAGTTGGTTTTCATACTCTGGGCTGACAGAATAAGCACCAAACGATCGATTGGTATGTCTCCATACTAGTTGGTGTATGGCATCGAAGCAGTTTTTCCCCTTTCATTAGGAGTTCCTGTCATGAAACTGTTGCAGGAAACACAATAAGAACCAAACTATGTCCAACGAAGAATAAATCAAATGATCCACCTAATGCAATCCAGAGAAGAAGTTTACAACAGAACTCAAGTGATCTAGGAAAATATTAAAAAGATTTATGACAAGAGAACCAAAGAGGATAACTTTGAATTGGGTGATCTAGTTTTGAGGTGGGACTCTAGAAATGAAGATAAAGGTAAACATGGAAAGTTAGACAGCTTGTGGAAGGGTCCTTACACCATTCAGGCTTTTAGAGGAAATAATGTCGTTATACTTGCTAACAGTGATGGATCAGACCTGTCAGGGAGACCTATAAATGGCGGGATGTTGAAGCATTACTTTCTACCTCAGTAGAGAGATCACCTTTCCATTCCATTGTACATATCATTTATTTTATGAGTTGTTTTAGGTATAAGTGTTTTTGTTCAGATGTTTGAAGCCCACAGAGAAGGCCCTAAGACACTGAAGATGTCATCAAAATTTTTGAAATAAATCAAGTCAGATAACAGAAAAAGCTCTAGGAGAAATTTTTCCAGGACAACAAGAAACAGGATTCTTGGCATCTCGCAAGGAGAATACCATCCCCAGGTGGAGCCACTGTTATAACCCTATAATTTATAGGATCAAATGTTGATTGTAATTTTTTCCCTTTAATGTTTTTTAATTGCATACATTGTTGCATTCTAAAAGGAAAAATAAAAGAAAAAGGAATGAAAAGAAACAGAAACAGGAAAAAAAAAATGAAAAAAAAAAGGGCAAAAGAAAAAGGATTAAGCCCCATGAAATGACAATGACTTGATCCATACATTTAAATATGGTCAACTCTTTTGAATTTAAGTATCTAGGATTAGTGAATAAGCTTGCCTAAATTTTCTAAACTTAGCCAAGTAATCAGGTTAGTTAGTGAGTAAGTTTGACCAAACAGTCTAATCTTGGTCAAATAGACCCTAGGTAGATTATTTTCTTAGCCCAACAATTTAAGCTAGGATAAAGGTGCAAAGGAATAGGTTAGGAAATAGGTTAATTGTTTTATTTTCAATAAAATGTGTAAGATTATCGATGGAAAGTGCAGGATCTTGATGATGAAATGCTTTTCTAAATCCCATGATGATAAAAAGCAAAAGAAGTTGCGCGCAAAACCCACAAAAAGTCATTTAGCCTAAGTTCTGCATCATATATTGAATTGCAACCTGGAGATTAAATATCGGGCCTAGATCTATGACTGAGTTATTGGTGCCCAGATCTACGGTCCACAGGAGATTCTGGACCCCCCCCCTCGATCGACGGGTCCACGTGAGATTCGACCTCCCCATCGCTCGGGACCTTTAATGGGGTGGGTCCGAAAAGATGTTTAAAAGGCATTCTCAGATCTACGATCATCCCATCACAGAACACCTGGACGGTCCACGATATTCCACCCCCACCATTCTCACCTTTAGCAAGGAGGGGGGTCCGATGGTCTTTGGGAAGAATGTACTAATTGAAGGGCGGATCCAGCTCCACCTAGATCAATGGTCAGCAAAGGATCTCGGACCCCCCCCCCAACCTTTCAACCTTTAACGGTGAGGGGGGGTCAGAAATGAAGCAAAGTCTAAGCGGGCCCCATCCCAACGTGGCATCACCTCATTGCATCCTAACTCCCCTCTCCAAACATTTGAAGCCTACCATTTTTCCAACTCACCACTATCATCCCGAGGTGTCGTATCCCACAACTACCCTCTTCCATTTCCATGTCACGATCCGGTCATCATGTCCCCTCCAGCTAACCGTTATAGGTCATATCCATTCCGTTCATCTCCCAATCACCTTTTTGCATGTCAATCGTTTTCACACGTCAGATTTCATTCACCTTACCCTCTCACGCTCTAAACTATTCATTGGCCATTTATGACTGGCCACATACTCATTGTTCATCTGACCTATCCTTCTTTGCCCAATGGATACCTGTTCACTCAAATTCAACCCTGTTTCGGTCAGTTCCCATTCCACTCACACTCCCAGCGTATCAGAGACTCATTTTCCTTTGCCTCTGCAACACCTCATCCAACCATATTTTTTCATCTACTAATGTGTGTTCAGTGTGCAGGTATCAGAGGAAATCAATGGCGCCCAAAAGTAAAAAATCAAATGTAGAGGAAAATCCTTTTCTCCCACCTCCTGTCGATCTTGACCGGATCTCATTAGCAGAAAAAGACTATCTAATCTCAGAAACCAAGTCTGAATTCAACTTTGTTGAGCTACAATCATGGCTTAGAGACAAATTCATCGATCAGAGCGATGAAATTGGGCTTTGGCAATCAAATCTCCTTTTGTATCTTTTTCCCCAAGTCTATCACTTTCCTAAGGTTTCCCTCAAGTGCCAAGCACACTACCTCCCTGATCAGAGAGCCATTGTATCTTCGTTTGGAGAAACCCTTTTCCTTATTTCACCCAACGCCATCGATCATATGATGTAAGTGCCCAAAGTCGAACCCCGTTCTCCCCTCACAATTGAAATCCTGACAGAATTGTATCAGAACCTAACCTTTCCCTAAAGAGCACAGATCTTCGAGTTGTTCCTTCCACAAGATGCCCAATTCCCTAAGAAGAATCCTCCCTATCACTCATTTATATTTTTCGAAAAGGAAAATCAAATTATCTCAACATTGTGTTGTTTTCTCGGTTATTTCTCAGACGAATGGGTGGATGAACCTATCTTAGGTTTCATGTCCATTTTCTCTGCTAAAGAGAAAGTGGCCACCCATTTCGACTACAACGGTTTCTTGTCCGAGAACCTACATCACCAGCTGGAAAATTTCCCTACAGAAGGCATGTTCTGGTATTCTTCAATACTAGCCTACATGTTCATGTTCTATCAAGCAGAAAATTTTTCGTTTCACATGCAGAAGATGGAAAAGGAAGGAAAACCTCAAGCAGTCACTTAATGGATGTCGTTGCTCAGGAGAAGCTCCACTGAGTTCACTTTCAAACAATTCATCGAGCTATTCTATCATCCAGTGGTAGGCGTGCTTAGTGGGATACTGAAGCTGAGGATAAATGAGGAGATCCAAAGGGTTATGCACCTTTTGAATCTCGCAAAGACTGGGGACTAGTTCCTATACCAGAATCACATAGAAATCAGAGTGTATGGGTGTGAACTAGCTCCATACAAGTTGCCCAAGTATGTGCCTGTTCGAATATTCTCACTGGAGTATATTCGTCAAATGATAAAATTAGATGGCATCCATTTTTTTTCTCTAAAGAAAAAACAACAGATGAGGATCAAGGGGCAAATAGGACCATTTATCTGCAACAGTTGATCTGCTGGGGAAGAGGCAGATAAATTATTGAGGGAAATGAAATTCATTACTAGTTTTATTTGGCAATATGAACCCAATGGGATCA
Organism: Picea sitchensis; assembly: GCA_010110895.2. NCBI lineage: Eukaryota > Viridiplantae > Streptophyta > Pinopsida > Pinales > Pinaceae > Picea > Picea sitchensis. The sequence continues at coordinate 74,341 of SNQJ01S0041200.1, forward strand.
TTGCAGAGATGAGATCCAAGAACAAAAGTTCACCTTATGCTCACACTCTCAAACTAGAAATTGAAAAATATGTGAACCAGATAGAGTGGCAAACAAACACTTTGGTAGATATAGAGCCACGAGAATCCCCTTCAGTCTCTTTTTCACTGACTTCCACTCCACAAGTACCCAAGGAAAAAAGTCCAAGGAAGGATGATTCACCTTCAATCACTTAGGTATTGACATAATATTTTCAGGTACACGACAAGAAACCCAAAACCACTCATGCTAATCACATGTCTGGTGAGGAAGAGCCCTACTCTGCCACAATGATTGAAATAAGACAGCAGGTGGTGTCAACTTCTTCTTCAAAGAAGCAGACAGACATAGTTGTGACCACCCAAGTTCCACAACGAACTGCACCTATAAGCATTTTTTAGAAATATGATATGATTAAAAAGAAGAACCATATGCTGACTAATAGCACCTACTCCCAGTTCAAGAAGCGAACCTCCATAGCACAACACAGACTATTGTCAGCCTTTTACAAAGAGAAAGGAAGAATGCATCTGGTATTCCTGCAAGCACAGGTGCCTCAACCCAAAGAGATCACTGACTACAAGAGGTCAACTATTGTTTTTGGCACTAAACAAGTCCATCCAACTGACCAGATGGATTTGCACAGACGGACTGGAGAAATGGTCTTCTCCACATTAGCACATGCTTCCTCTACCGCATATAAGTTACATGTATCTTTAAATAATGTTCAGACCCAATTGAAGTTGGAAAAGATATCCTCTTTTGCAAAAGACAACAGAATAAAATCCTTAGAGGAGTTGGTGCTCAAGATCAGGTACAATCCCTCAAATGTAAAAGCGGTAGAGGATATGATAAAGAAGAAGAATGCTGACATTGCATCTCTAAGAAAATAATTGAAATTTCCACCAATAGAGGATTCACAAGATAAAGAATTAGTCGAGGTAGAAAATAAGAAAGAAGAATTGTTGAAACTTATCATGCAGCAGAACACATAGCTCAGGGAAATGGAGGTAGAGTTGGAAAAGTTATTGAAATAGAAGGAACAATCAGCCTCGATGGAATTCATTCCATTGAGTGCATTTCCCATCGCAGAAGTCAGTACAGTAACTATGCCAACAACCACTACTGCAGAAATTCCATCAACAACTCCATTGACAGCACTGGAAAAAACTGTGGAGCTAGCAAAGTCCATGGAGGAAATGAATCTGCAGGAAATAGAGATTAATAGGTTGAAAAGGGAGGTTGAAAATCTCCAAGAACTCAAATCTTCTTTCCAAACAAGATACAATGTTGAGAGATAGGCAGCAGAGAAGCTTAAGCAAGAAATACAATAGCTCTAGAAACAAACAGTGGCAGGTAAGATATTAGCAGAGGCTGAGCAAAATATATGGATAGATATATCGAAATATATAAATGAAATTTGGCCCATGGTGCAAATCATGTTCGAGCAGCATGATCTGGTGTTAAAGAGTAGGTAGGCTATTGACAGGATAAGAACAGAGCTGGGTGAGATGTCCTTGACAACCAATGAGATCATCAAGTTTCTGAACTCAAAAACCAGAGAAGAGCTGGAAGAACTGAAATTCGAAGACAGAACAGAGACTATCCTCGAAGTAAAAAGAGTGTTAACTAAAAAAGGATTAATGTTACAGTTGGAGGAAAAGGCTCAAAATATGGACATTGGAGTTCAGAGATTTTTTACAATATTGAATCCTTACAGAAAAAGGGTCTTCCCGATCTACATGTCCTAAATGATAAATGAATGACTTTGTCCGATTACAAGCAAAGGATCTCTACCATGGCCAAAGACAGTTCCAAGTTTTCAGGGATACAGGGCAGCATCATGAGAAAATCGTTCTTGGAGACTCTGCAGCATGACCTCGGCATACAACATGAAATCAAGTTCATCTTCCTCATCAAGCCGACTTTCGCTAAATACACCGAGATGGACGAAGTCTACTGTCGGCTATTGAAAGTTACCATCTCGAGCACACAAAGATGGGATGAGTTGTGAAAATTGATTGAGTAAAGGTAAAGCCTCGTCCAGCTCAGCGTCTAGAGTAGTCGAAGTCATCTGAATGACTCACCAATGGTCTTCCCAGAAATTAGAATGAGATATTTGACACATAGTCATCAGTTACTACATTTCTTCATTTTGTTAGTTAGTTAGTTAGACTCAGACTCCATCACATCCTGATCAATAATGACAGGTTCATTGTAACTTTTATTATAAATATTTCCAACTAAGAAGTTTTGAGGGTTGTTGATCTTTACGCCCAAGAAATCTCTATTCGTTGTAATTTTTATCAAGAATTTATCCCAATAATACAAAGAGAAGTTTCACAGGATTCCTATGTGTTCATCATTGGTGAAGTTTCCTCTGTCTACGTAAAAGTTTTTCCTTCTTTGTTATCATATTGTCTTTCTAAATCTAATCTTTAAAAGAAGTTAAAGTTGCATAATTTTCCATTGTGTACTCTGTTCTTAATCTTTTATAGATTTAAACGTTTTTTCTTCTGACGTTATAACAAAGAAATTCTTAAATGTTTTTTTTTTTAACTGATATCTCACCTTTTCAGCAACACACCTTTATATTCCAAAAGAATCCATCTTTAGAACTATCTCGCCCTGTAAAATGAATCTTATAAATCTTCCTTTAACCTCTATCTTTCTAAAACAAACCCCATAGCCCAATGGAAGCGTAAGTGATATTCATCCATTTCATTTAAAACAATACAAACAACTTGGTTATATTCTTTTTAACTACCCTAAAATCTTGAAAATCTAAACAAATCTAAAAATCACAGAGAGATCCCGCTCTGAAACTGGTAGGGCTAGCTCCCATTTTTGAAGCGGTTGGTTAAGGTTACCTCTGTTAGATTTCTTCTTACCTCACAACAACCTCTGGGAATTTACAGAGTGATAACACCCTCCTTTAAACTTTTCCCTTGTAATAAGTATAAATTGTGTGATAACATTTTGGCGTCGTTGTCGGGGAACACTAAGTCAATTCTCCTCAAAGACAAAACTTCTCAGTAAACCTTTCCTCAAAATCCTTTAATTTACAAAGCTTACCTGGAAACTCCACTGAGGGTAATCCCCTCATCCCTTTGATAATTCCAAGAAAATTATTTGGCAACTCCACTAATGACAAAACCAACCATGACTTCTCAATGGGACACGAGAAACTTCAAACCTTTAGACATGAGTAAAATATCAGGATACTCTCGACAAATGCCCCCGAAGTACAAGAAATGTCTCCTTAGATTCACTGGTAGTGATGGGGAGAGGGCTGTTAAATTTTGAGCTTGATTTCTTATGCGGATTAATTCTTTTATTTTTTTCAACACTTTGAATCCATCTTGATACACTTCAACAATACCAAATCATAATTGAATAGTAATAACTATGTAGATAAGTAAGCATGCACATCAAAAACACATATACCCTAGGGAAACCCTGTACAGGGAGAAAAACCCCAGCAAATGATATTCCTTTATTGCATTAATAATGTAAGATAACTTACAAATATCCATCATGAATGTTCTTCTCTTAAAGAGCTTGCCAAGATGAATCTAACCTGAAAAAGACCTAAAATACCTTGTTGAAATACACCTCTGATATGTTGCCTCTATTGTTGATATACAACACTGAAATTCTTCTTTGGTATGTTGCCTCTTTATCATTGATATGTTCCTCTATTGCTTCACCCTTAACCTGCATATCAAAACTGTGTTGAAGAGAGGGGTCGACCTCTGCTTATATAGGATGAAGAGGAGAAGAGGAGAGACTCGAAATAGTAACCTGTTTGCATGATTTAATCATAACTCAGCTTCATACTTTAGTTCGAACTTAGAACTAGACTTGAGACTAGTTATACTTTAGTTCAAAAATAGAAGTAGACTTGAGACTTCAGTTACAACTCAGCATTACAGTTTAGTTCAAAAATAGAACTGGACTTAAGACTTCCGTTACAACTCAGCATTACACTTTAGTTTGAAAATAGAACTAGACTTGATACTTCAGTTGCAACTCAGCGTTACACTTTAGTTCAAAAATAGAACTAGACTTAATACTTCAGTTACAACTCAGTATTACACTTTAGTTCGAAAATAGAACTAGACTTGATACTTCAATTACAACTCGACTCTTTACAAGGAAATTCAAAATTCTCTTCATGGTGGATAATGTTACACGTACCAACGCACTAGATCAATACATTTATAATTTTCAATATTAGGAATATCGTTTGTTTCTAGCTCATAGGAATTTTATATTCAACCTAACATTTTCTAGATGCCTTGACTTTTTCTCATGGCTCACAAGGTTTGACTAGGCTCACAGAGGTTATATGTTCCCCCTGACTTTTGCACTAGTCTGTCTATGCTCACAGAGGTTGTACATTCCCCGTGACTTTTGCACTAGACTGTCTATGTTCACAGAGGTTGTACATTCCCCCTGACTTTTGCATTAGACTCACATAGCATCTTGTTCATCCTGACTTTTGGTTTGACTCATAGAGGTTGTACATTCCCCCTGGCTTTTGTCAATACCTCACAAGACTGGTTGATTCTCCAAATCTCCCTGGATAGCCTTAGGGTGGCCCATATGGCCTCTCATTGAAGAATGATTGTTGATGATTCCAAATTTAACACTCCCTCTCAGTGAGGGAGTCATCTCAGCCACACCAAGATTGTCTCTCAGCTGCACAAACTATCTTGAAGTCATAGGTTTGGTCAGGATATCAGCTACCTACTTGCTCGTGGCTATGTACTGTAACTTTACAGTTTTTCTCTAGACCAAGTCTCGGATGTAGTGGTACCTCATGTCAATATGTTTTGAACTGTCGTTAAATACCGGGTTCTCTTTCAATTTTATACAACTTTGATTATAACAGTAAACCACCGTAGTATCGATATTGTCACCAAACAACCCATAAACCAATTTTTTGAGCCATACTGCTTCCTTGCTAGCATCACTTGTTGCAATTTACTTAGCCTCTGTTGTACTCTGTGCAATGGATCCCTTCTTCCAGCTTGACCAAGATATCATAGCGGATCCTAAACTGAATTAGTATCCAAAAGTACTCTTTCGATCCACTAGGATTCCTGCCCAGTCAACATCTATCTCAGACCATAAGTAATGGTCCTTCTGATATATCTCAAGATGTGCTTCGTTGCCACCCAGTGTCTCTGTCTTGGTTCAGTCATGAACTGACTCATTGCAATTATTGCATATCATATATCTAGTGTAGTGTGGATCATGTACATCAATGATCCAATCAGTTGCCTATACATGGTGGGATCCACCAAATATGAACATGTATCAAAATCATGCATCTTCCTCGGGTTGGAAATCATCGGAGTAGACATGGATTTGCAATCCATCATACCAAACATCTTTATTAAATCCACTGTGTATTTTCCTTGTGCTAGAAATATCTCGCCTTGTCTTTTCCATACTTACAATCCTAAGAAGTAATGCATCAAGCCTAAGTCCTTCATCTCGAATTTTGAGGTTATCTCCCTCTTACACTAGGCTATTAGCCCTTCATCTCCTCTCGAATTTTGAGGTTATCTCCCTCTTACAACAGGCTATTAGCCCCTTTATCTCATGTTAGAAAGATATCATTAACATACAAGATTAGTATAACACATTGGTTACCTCTTACCTTGATGTACAGATTTGTAGCAACATCACTTTTCTGAAATCCTGTAGTTTTTAAGAAAGTGATCAATCATATCATACCAAACTCTAGGAGCCTTCTTAAGACCATACAAGGCATTTCTTAGCTTGCATACATGAGTGCCTTTGTTATGCAGTATAAAATCATCTGGTTGTTTCACAAATACCTCTTGTTCAATCTTTCCATTCAAGAATGTTGTTTTTACATCCATCTGATGTAGCTTCTAACCAAGAATGGGAGCTATAGAAATAATAGTTCGAATGGAGGTATACCTGGCTACAGGAGCAAAAGTCTCTTCATAGTCAATTCCTTCTTTCTGAGTGAATCCTCTGGCTACAAATATTGCTTTGAACTTTTCCACACTTCCATCAGCTGCATGTTTGATCTTATAGATCCATTTGGAAGAAACCATTGATTTGTCTTTTGGCCTCGGCACAATGTCCCAAACATCGTTCTTTATAATAAACCTATATTCCTCAAGCATGGTATCCTTCCATATTGTAATTTATATTCTTCTTAAAATGAAGAAGTTCTGGCATCGCTAATGTTGCTCATCAGTGCAACATAGCCTCCAAACCTATGAGGCCTCTTCCTTTCCTTGAAAGTTCCTTTGGGAGAATCTATCCTTTCTACTTCCTACACTATTTATTTAAGCCACCCTGGTTTCATTTTGGCTGGAGGTTCTTCAAGAGTTATTTCTAACACTTCAGCGGATTCTAGGGGCTCATTACTTGACCCTTCATGAGGTTCCTCCCTCTGATCATATGACTCTTCATTTTCAGAAGAGGGTGAAGCTAGTTGAACTGCTTATGATTCCTATTGAGTCTCTTTGGATTTATTAAATGCATCTTCCTCATGGAAAGTCACATCTTTGATTACCTCTATTTTCCTCTGACCTAGTACAATAATCCTGTTATCCTTGGAGTTCTCACTATACCCCAAAAAAACCCCTTTCTTGCCTGAGGGTTCCAGTTTTGTGCTCTTTTTCTTAGGGACATGAATATACATAAGACACCCAAATATCCTTAGATTCCCTACTTCATGTTTGATCCCTGAGAAGACCTCTTCAGGAGTCTTGTCCTTCAACATAGCATGTGGACACACATTTTGAATATACACGGTAGTGGAGGTAGTTTCTCCCCATAAAGAATTTGGCAGATCCTGGTCAAACATCATTGCTTTCGTTGGCTCACAAATTATCCTTTTTTTCTTCTCAACAACTCCATTTTGTTGAGGGTTATATGGCACGGTCAACTATATCTTGATTCATGTTGACTTGTAGAAATCCTCAAACTGAAGACATTCAAACTCTCCTCCATTGTCTATTATAAAGATTTTGATGTGTTTCCCTGTCTGCTTTTCAATAAATGCTTTATACTCTTTGAATTTGTTAATGTTGAGTTTTTTTACCTTGGGAGGTGTTCCCCATGTGCTTGTGACCTCCTTAGCACATGTGGGATGGACATTACACTTTGTACCTTGTACTTTTGTCTAATTTCACTCTGACTTTGTCTAAAGTGAAATTTAGTCATTTTTGGCCTAAAGTGACTATTAATTCACAAAGGGGGTGAATTGGAGACATAAAGTTGACTTAGAAAACTTAACCCAAAGTGGGTTATTGATTTATATATTTATGGGGAGATCTCAACCATCGATCAGATGGGATATGAGATGATCTCCATCATTCATATCTTAGGCTTCCTTATGGATGTCTAAGAAGGGTGCAAAGGGTGAAGGAGGCATTCATTCTTCTTTTGTTCATTGTGAGAGGATCACTTGGAGGATGAACATGAGGTTTGTTACATGAGGTTCTTGATGTTGGGTGCTAGCTTTCATGGAGGGAGGCTTGCATCATCTACCCTTGTTTATTTAGTGGAGAGGTTCTACTTCTGAGGAGGGCGCATTTAAAGATTGAGGCGCATCAGTTGTGGGAGGACTTCTAGCCATCAGATTGTAGTGGCATCAGTTGCAAAGGGAGGCCATCCAACAGAACTTTATTCATGAGGAGGGGTTTTTAGATCTGAGCTCACAGTTTGCAGTTGGAGCAGTTTCAGTGGTTTTTCCAGCTTGTACGTGGGGTGCACCTTCCTGGGGCGCACTTGGAGGCTTTGGGCTTGTATATCAACTCAGATCGAGTTGTTATTGTATCAGGTTCCATTATATTTTGTACTTGTTGTATTCCACCTTCTGCTTCCCTCATATATACATATATATTCCAAACTGGTTTTCCCCAGGGGGGTTTTATCCAGGGTCATGTTGACCAAAAATACATGTGTACAAAAATGCATGTGTTAGTCTCTTAGATCTAATTATTTTCAGTTGTAAAGATCTATAGGTGTGTTATATTTATTTTGGTATGCATGTGCTAACTTCTGGCTACTAAAACTACATGCTAGAGCACCCAAAATCGCAAATATAATCGTAATAAATCAACAAGAAGTTCTTGGATTGTTGGCTGTTATAAAATAGCAGCATATACTACATTTGGCAGTTGAAACTTAGAGCCTAACTATGGTCAAAGACAGACCTAGTAGGAAATCTTGATAGGACCTGAAAATCTTCATGGTATCAGAGCGGAGGTGGCTGAAATTTGGAGCAGTTGGGACATCATTTTGTTGGTTGTCATACACATCTTATTAGCATATTTTTTAGGACATCCATTGACTCATTCAGTAGTTGTTAGAGGGAATATTTTTGCAGAGGACAGTTGGGAAGTTTTGGCACTTTTCATCAGTCTCTTTTCTCACCTATGCAGTAGGATTGAGGTTGATTTGATGTGACCACTTTTCACACCTATTTTGTTAGGAGTGAGGTCAGATTACACTTGTCTCTTTTCACACCTGTGTTGACAAGAGTGATACAATGTTTTCCTTGGTAGTGTGATCATTAGTTTGGGATTGCAGTTTGGCAGAGATGTCAGCATCTCAAATGCCAGTTGAGGACAGGATAGCAAGGGCTAGCAATTGGTCGCCTTGGAAGGTGAGGATGATCTTCGTCTTAGAGGACCTCGAGCTATGGGACATAGTCGAGGCAGTTATTCCCCCCATTCCTATCACTACTCCCATCTTAGTGGCAGAGATCGGGAAAATGAACAAATAGGCAAAGAGAACTATTTTTGAAGTATTTCGTGACCATATCATACCCCATTTGACGGGGAAGACTTGTGCATACAATATGTGGGCATCTCTATGCAAGTTGTATGAGAGCTCCAATGACAACTGAAAGATGATTCTTCATGACTGACTTAAGAGAATTTGCATGCTCAAGGATGAGTCAGTAACTTCATTCCTTGGTCATTACACTCAAATCAGAGACGAACTTGGAGCCGTCAAAGAGGTTGTTGATCCTAACTCTCTAGTGAGGCAAGATATGAATATCTTCACCAAACCGTGGGGTCCATTTGTACGTGGCATAGTTTCCAGGGGGGTCATGCCTACATGGGAGAGGATGTGGATGACTTCCTCCAGGAGGAGATTAGGCTTGAAACTAAGGCTTCTAGTCAGCAGCAACAGATTGGTCAGAGTGAGGAGGATCTTTCTCTTTGGACAAAGGGAAAGAAGAAGGCCAACTGTGGGGGTTGGCAGGGTCCCAAGTTTGGGGCCCCACCATACGGGAGTGGAGGAGGAGAGAGAAGCAGTGGTTAGGGAAGTGGTCAGAGGAGAAATATGAGAAAAGTGAAGAAGTTAGAGCATTATGCTGAACAATGTCTAAACAGGAAGAAGAAGAAGGGTGGTACCGTAGCTACAACAAAGGAGGCAGACATTCAGACTCAGTTTCAGAGAGAGTGTGATTTTCTCATATGTCGCACTTCAGTTTATATGACACATATTATCTGGTATATTGGTAGTGGGGCTTAGAGCCATATGAATGGAGTTCAAGATATTTTTTCAAATCTCAGAGACACCGAGTTCAGGATAAATATTTCTCTTGGCGATGACAGAGTGGTCAGAGTTGTTGGGATTGGCACAACTACCTTTCAGAGAGATAGCTTGCCACATATATCATTCACTGATATTATTTAAGTCCCTAGGATGAAGAATAATTTGATTTCATCTTCCACCCTCCAGGATAGAGGTCTTGAGTTGACATTCAAAGGTACCAAGGTACTGATTCATCCTCGGGGGTCTTCACTAGCCTCGGGATAGGTTATTGGAGTGAGGGATGGGAAACTGTTTAGATTTCTTTTTCAGACACTTCATGCATTGGCAGTGAGTAGCGATAGCAGTAGACAGTTATGTGAGTTATGTCATCGCAGGATGGCCCACCTACATCATGGGGCTCTTGGAGGACTGAGAGGGTTGTGACCGGAGTGCCACAGATCAGCATAGAGCATCAGGATGTTTGCAGAGGGTGTGTGCTTGGTAATTTTACCAAGGCATTGTTCCCCAATAGTGACACCAGGTAAGCTAGGATACTGAATTTAGTACACAAGGATGTGTGTGGGCCCATGACTCAGAGGTCCTTGAGTGGTTTTGAGTACCATATCACATTTATTGATGACTACTCGATGAACACTTAGATCTATTTCTTGAAGGCCAAGAGTGAAGTCTTCACATGGTTCTAAGAGTTCAGAGCTCTTGTGGAGAACCAGTCGGGAAATAGGATCAAAGTCTTGCAGTCGGATAACGGGGGAGAGTATTCCTCAAGATAGTTTGTGGACTTCTTTTCTCAGCAAGGCATTAGGAGACAGATGACCATACCTTACAACCCCCAGTAGAACGGGGTTGTCGAGAGGAAGAACTGGGCCATTATCGATTCAGGGAGATCCATGTTGCATGATCAGAGTTTTCCTTTGTACTTATGGGTAGAGGCATGTGCTACTGCAGTTAACCTACATAACGGGATCCCCCACAGGATATTGATAAAGATGACTCATGAGAAGGCCTTCACTGGTAGGAGACCTGATGTCGAGCACATCAGGATCTTTGGGTGCTTGAATTTCTCTCATATCCCTTCAGAGAGGAGGACAAAGCTAGACCCCACATCTCAGTAGGGGATACTAGTTGGATACTCAGAGGTGTCGAAACCCTATCACGTCTACATTCTTCCACTTAGGAGAGTGGTGGTGAGCAGAGATGTCATATTTGAGGAGCATAGGGATTTTGCAAGATCTCTTGAGTCGAGAGTTGGAGTTGAGGATGATTAAGAGTTGGCGATTGTAGTCTTAGATGGAGAACAACCTCATATTTCGAGTGCACCAGTATCAGAGGTGACAGGGTCACCATACAAAGCTTCAGGGTCACAGTCAGAGCATGTTCAGTTAGATGGGGAAGAGACTTCAGAGGGAGGTCAGACTTCAGGATCTCAGGTTGTTGAGACAAGTCCTCAAAGAATCACTCTTGAGTAGAGAGACCTTACTTCTCTGTTGACCACTTCAGGGAAGAGGAGACCTAGATGGTTTCAGGAGACCTTGAAGGAGGCGATGGAGAATGTAGGGGATCCCAAGAGCCAGATCAGAGAGAGCAGGACACCATTCATATTGGGAGCATATTTGTCACTAGTGACGAGTATCAGGGATACTGAGCCACAGACCTTTATGCAAGAAGTGGACCATCAGGTCTGGAGAGAGGCCATGATAGAGGAGTATGACTCCATTGTGCGCATTGATGTCTGGGATGTGGTTTCAAGGCTAGTGGGGAATTCAGTTGTGACTTCTAGGTGGTTATACAAGACCAAGATTGTTGCATATGGCAGAATTGAGAAACACAAGGCCCATTTTGTGGCATGAGGATTCTCACAGATTGAGGGAGTTGATTATGACAAGACTTTCGCACCAGTTGCAAGATACACTTATATCAGGACTATCATTTCCATAGCAACAGAGATGGGTTGGCACATTCACCAGATGGATGTTAAAAGCACATTTTTGAATGGCTTTATTGAGGAGGAGGTGTACATAGAGCAACCACAAGGGTTTGAGGTGAGTGATAGGGAGACTCACATGTGTCTTCTAAGGAAGGCACTATATGGTCTAAAGCAAGCTCCCCGAGCTTGGTATTCATGCATTGATACTTATTTGCTTCAGATGGGCTTCGACGAGAGCGATGTTGATCCGAACCTCTATTTCATCATTAGGGGTGAGGACACACTCATTCTCATTTTGTATGTGGATGATTTATTCATTACTGGAGTTGAGGATCGCATAGCTGAGTGCAAGATAGGACTTGTATCAAAGTTTGAGATGAGTGATATCGGATTGATGCACTACTTTATGGGTATGGAGGTATGGCAAGAAGAGGGTCACATATTTCTCGGGTAGGGGAAGTATGCAACAAATAATTTGAGCAAGTTTCAGATGGAGGGCTACAAACCCATGTCAAAACCTATGATCACCAACTGGAAGAAGATTAGTTCTTCAGATAGCCAGTTGGTGGATGCCACAGTATACAGGCAGTTGATTGGTTCACTCATGTATCTGGTTAACACCAGACAAGATATATGTTTTTCCGTGAACACTCTCAGCCAGGACATGGTTGAATAGAGGAGTGTTCACTTGGTTGGGACAAAACATGTCTTGAGATATGTTGCAGGGACAGTGGACTATGGCCTAGACTATGTCAAGGGAGATGGAGTCAGTTTGGTTGGCTACACAAATTCAGACTGGGCAGGATGTGTTGCTGACAGGAAAAGCACCTCAAGGTGTTGCTTCAGTTCAGGGTCAGGACTTGTTTCCTAGTTTAGCCAAAAGAAGAAGTCATTTTCTTTGAGGTCAGCCAAGGCAGAGTATATGGTGGCCAGTCAAGCCAGTTGCAAGGCCATTTGGATTTGTAAGATGTTGGTTGGTTTATTTGGTCAGGATATGTCACCGACTGTCATTCACTGTGATAATCAGAGTTGTATCAAACTCTTTGAGAATCTAAATTTTCATGACCGGTCGAAGCATATTGAGATCAGGTACCATTTCATTCGTGACTGATCTCAGTAAGGGGCAGTTTAGTTGCAGTATGTATTGACAGATGACCAGGTTGCATATATTCTCACCTAGGCCTTACCATGGGGCAAGCATGTCTACTTCAGAGACAAGATGGCCCTGGTGAGGAACACCTTCCTCGGTAAGAGGGAGTGTTGAGTTTTGTACCTTGGGAGGTGTTCCCCATGTGCTTGTGACGTCCTTAGCACATGTGGGATGGACATTACACTTTGTACCTTGTACTTTTATCTAATTTCAATTTGATTTTGTCTAAACTGAAATTTAGTCTTTTTGGCCTAAAGTGACTATTAATTCACAATGGGGGTGAATTAGAGACATAAAGTAGTCGTAGGAAACTTAACCCAAAGTGGGTTACTGATTTAGATATTTATGAGGAGATATCAACCATTGATTATATGGGAGATGAGATGATCTCCACTATTCATATCTTAGGTTTCCTTATGGATGTCTAAGAAGGGCACAAAGGGTGAAGGAGGAATTCGTTCTTCTTTTGTTCATTGTGAGAGGAGCACTTGGAGGATGAGAATGAGGTTTGTTGAATGAGGATGCTTGAGCTTGGGTGCTAGCTTTCATGGAGGGAGGCTTGCATCATCTACCCTTGTTTATTTAGTGGAGAGGTTCTACTTCTGAGGAGGGCACATTTCCAGATTGAGGTGCATCAGTTGTGGGAGGACTTCTAGCCATAAGATTGCAATAAGATCAGTTGCAGAGGGAGTCCATACAGCAGAGCTTCATTCTTTTGGAGGGGTTTTCATATATGAGTTCACAGTTTTCAGTTGGAGCAATTTCAATGGTTTTCCAACTTGTATGTCGAGCACACCTTCCTGGGGCGCACTTTGAGGCTTTGGGCATGTGTATCAACTCAAATCAAGTTGATATTATATTAGGTTCCATTATATTTTGTACTTGTTGTATTCCACCTTCTTCTTTCCTCATATATACATATATATTCCAAACTGGTTTTCCCCGGGGGGGTTTTATCCAGGGTCATGTTGACCAAAAATACATGTGTACAAAAATGCATGTGTTAGTCTCTTAGATCTATTTATTTTCAGATGTAAAAATCTATAGGTGTGTTATATTTATTTTGGTATGCATGTGCTAACTTCTGGTTACTAAAACTACATGCTAGAGCACCCAAATTCACAAATATAATCGTAACAAATCAGCAAGAAGTTCTTGTATTGTTGGCTGTTATAAAATAGAAGCATATACTACATTTGACATTTGAAACTTAGAGCCTAACTGTGGTCAAAGACAGACCCAGTAGGAAAGCTTTATAGGACCTGCAAATCTTCATGGTATCAGAGCGGAGGTGGTTGAAATTTGGAGCAGTTGGGACAACATTTTGTTGGCTATCATACATGTTATCGCACGGTTTGTAGGAAAGGTCCAAAAAGCTTGAGTCAGGGCTTGAAACCGGCGTAACAGGAGCTTCCCCACCCACTGTCACCTCGATGGAGAGCTCTTTCTATTTAGGAGGGCAAGTCCAATGGAGACGTCCCTAAGGCAATCTGGGTTAAAGAAAGGCTAAAGGGTAAAGGCCAAGTCAAGGAAATCCCTTTCACAGATTGTTGCCCAAGTAAGATAGTCAAGAAGAAATATCCACTGATGATGCACCTGTTTGCGAGACAAAAACAAATACAACTAGAATGTGCTTGCAGTGGGTTAGTACTTCATAAGAATTAGAGACTATCTTCCAATATATATGAGCAAATGATCAAATGCAATTGTTGACGAAGTCAATGATTGCTATACAAAGTCAAATGATTGATATCACTTCATCAACAAAGCAAAATAAGCATTCAACGTTCACAATTTAAACATTGTATTAAATGTCAATGCAATGAATATTAGCTCACATATAATGTTGCTGCGTCACCTATATTGTTGCTGCAATATGTATGACGTCAACTTCAAATCAATAGGTCAAAAGAAGGACAAAGAGTGCAACGTTTTATCAAATTAGCTTACACATGCAATCAATAACTCTATGTCAATCAAAAGGGCTGCCAAATGTCACAACGTTTGCAAGTATAATCAAATCAAAGGGTATG
>SNQJ01S0041200.1:89042-105712 GCA_010110895.2 Picea sitchensis
GTCAAGACAGAATGGCTGAGAAGAAGAAGATGGGTCCTCCAGGACCATGCTCAGGTTGCTCCTGCTCTTGGTACTCCATGTCTAGGACCATGTGGGCCTCGAGACATGATCTCCTAGTTATCCCTAGATATCGGGGATAACAATACACATCTTCTTAGCATATTTTTTAGGACAGTCATTGACTCATTCTGTGGTTGTTAGAGGGCATATTTTTGCAGAGGACAATTGGGCAGTTTTGGCACCTTTCATCAGTCTCTTTTCACACCTACGCAGTAGGAGTGGGGATGATTTGATGTGACCTCTTTTCACACCTATCATGTTAGGAGTGAGGTCAGATTACACTTGTCTCTTTTCACACTTGTGTTGACGGGAGTGAGACAGTGTTTTCCTTAGCAATGTGAGCATTAGTTTTGGATTGTAGTTTGGCAGAGATGTCAACATCTCAGATGCCAGTTGAGGACAGGATAGCAAGGGCTAGCAATTGGTCGCCTTGGAAGGCGAGGATGATCTTCGTCTTAGAGGACCTCGAGCTATTGGACATAGTCGAGGCAGTTGTTCCCCCCATTCCTGTCACTGCTCCCATCTTAGTGGCAGAGATCATGAAAATTAACAACAAGGCGAAGAGAACTATCTGTGACGTATTTTGTGACCATATCATACCCCATTTGATGTGGAAGACTTGTGCATACGATATGTGGGCATCTCTATGCAAGTTGTATGAGATATCCAATGAGAACCGAAAGATGGTTCTTCATGACCGACTGAGTATAATTCACATGCTCAAGGATGAGTCGGTAACTTCATTCCTTGGTCATTACACTCAGATCAGAGAGGAACTTGGAGCCATCAGAGAGGTTGTTGATCCTAACTCTCTAGTGAGGCAAGATATGAATATCTTCACCAAAATGTGGGGTCCATTTGTATGTGGCATAGTTTCCAGGGAGTTCATTCCTACATGGGAGAGGATGTGGGATTACTTCATCCAAGAGGAGATTAGGCTTGTAGTCGAGGCTTCTGGTCAGGAGCAGTAGATTGGTCAGGGTGAGAAGGATCTTTCTCTTTGGACAAAGGGAAAGAAGAAGGCTGACTTTGGGGGTCGACAGGGTCCCAAGTTTGGGGCCCCACCATAGGGGAGTGGAGGAGGAGAGAGAAGTAGTGGTCAGAGGAGAGATATGATAAAAATGAAGAAGTTCGGACATTATTCTAGATAGTGTCTGAACATCAAGAAGAAGAAGGGTGGTACCATAGCTACAATAAAGGAGGCAGACTTTCAGACTTAGTTTCAAAGAGAGTGTGTTTTTCTCATATGCTCCAATTGAGTTGAGATGACACCCAGTATCTGGTATATTGACAGCAGGGCTTCGAGCCATATGAATGGAGTTCAAGATATTTTTTCTGATCTCAAAGACACTGAGTTCAGGATAGAGATTTCTCTTGGAGATGACAGAGTGGTCAGAGTTGTTGGGATTGGCACAGTTACCTTTCGGGGAGATAAATTGCCACATATATCGATCACAGATGTTCTTTATGTCCCTGGGATGAAGAATAATTTGATTTCATCTTCCACCCTCCAGGATAGAGGTCTTGAGTTGACATTCAAAGGTACCAAGGTATTGATTCATCCTCGGGGATCTTCACTAGCCTCAGGACAGGTTATTGAGTGAGGGATGGGAAACTGTTCAAATTTCTTTTTCAGCCACTTCATGCATTAGCAGTGAGTAGTGACAACAGTAGACAGTCATGTGAGTTATGTCATCGTAGGATGGCCCACCTACATCATGGGGATATTGGAGGACTGAGAGGGTTGTGACTGGAGTGCCACAGATCAACATAGAGCATCAGGATGTTTGTAGAGGGTGTGCGCTTAGTAATTTTACCAAGGAATCATTCCCCAGCAGTGACACCAGGTCAACTGTGATACTGAATTTAGTACACACAGATGTGTGTGGGTCCATGACTCGAAGGTCCTTGAGTGGTTTTGAGTTCCATCTCACATTTATTGATGACTACTTGACGAACACTTGGATCTATTTTCTGAAGGCCAAGAGTGAGGTCTTCACATGGTTCCAAGAGTTCAGAGCTCTTGTGGAGAACCAGTCGGGAAAGAGGATCAAAGTCTTGTGGTTGGATAATGGGGGAGAGTATTCCTCAAGACAGTTTGTGGACTTCTGTGCTCAACAGGGCATTAGGAGATAGATGACCGTACCTTACAACCCCCAGCAGAACAGGGTTTTCGAGAGGAAGAACCGGGCCATTATCAATTCAGGGAGATCCATGTTGCATGATCAGAGTTTGCCTTTGTACTTTTGGCAGAGGCATGTGCTACTGCAGTTAACCTGTAGAACGAGAGCCCACACGGGATATTGAGGAAGATGACTCCTGATAAAGCCTTCACTGGTAGGATACCTGATGTCGAGCACATCAGGATCTTTGGGTGCTTGAATTTCTCTCATATCCCCTTGGAGAGGAGGACAAAGCTAGACCCCACATCCCAGTAGGGGATACTAGTTGGATACCCAGAGGTGTCAAAAGCCTATCGCATATACATTCCACCACTTAGGAGAGTGGTGGTGAGCAGAGATGTAATATTTTAGGAGGATAGGGCTTTTGCAAGATCTCTTGAGTCAAGATTTGGAGTTGAGGATGATGCAGAGTTGGCGATTGCAGTATCAGAGGGAGAACAACCTCATATTTTGAGTACACCAGTATCAGAGGTGACAGGGTCACCATACACAGCTTCAGGGTCACAGTTAGAGCATGTTCAATCAGATGGGGCATAGACTTTAGAGGGATGTCAGGCTTTAGGATCTCAAGTTGTTGAGACGAGTCCTGAGACAGTCACTCTTGAGTAGAGAGACCTTACTTCTCTGTTGACCACTTCAAGGAAGAGGAGACCTAGATGGTTTTAGGAGACCTTGAAGGAAGCGATGGAGAATGTAGGGGATCCCAAGAGCCAGATCAGAGAGAGCAGGACACCAGTCATATTAGGAGCATAGTTGGCACTAGTGACAAGTATCAAGGATACTGAGCCACATACCTTTGTGAAAGAAGTGGACCATCAGGTTTGGAGAGAGGCCATGATAGAGGAGTATGACTCCATTGTGCACATTGATGTCTGGGATGTGGTTTCGAGGCCAGTGGGGAATTCAATTGTGACTTCTAGGTTGTTGTACAAGACTAAGATTGTGGCAGATGGCAGCATTAAGAAACACAAGGCTCATTTTGTGGCACGAGGATTCTCACATATTGAGGGAGTCGATTATGACAAGACTTTTGCACCAGTTGTGACATACACTTATATAAAGACTATCATTTCCATAGCAGCAGAGATGGGTTTGCACATTAACCAGATGGATGTGAAAACTGCATTTTAGAATGGCTTTATATAGGAGAAGGTGTACATAGAGCAGCCATAAGGGTTTGAGGTGAGTGACAAGGAGACTCACGTGTGTCTTCTAAGGAAGGCACTATATGGTCAAAATCAAGCTCCCCAAGCTTGGTATTCATGCATTGATACTTATTTTCTTTAGATCGGCTTCGAGAAGAGAAATGTTGATCTGAACCTCTATTTCATCATTAGGGGTGAGGACACACTCATTCTCATTTTGTATGTGGATGATTTATTCATTACTGGAGCCAATGATCACATAGTTGAGTGCAAGCTAAGAATTGCATAAAAGTTTGAGATGAGTGATATAGGATTGATGCACTACTTTCTGGGTATGGAGGTATGGCAGGAAGAGGGTCACATATTTCTCGAGCAGGGGAAGTATGCAATAGATATTTTGAGCAGTTTTCAGATGGAGGACTGCAGAACCATGTCAAAACCTATGATCACCAACTAGAATAAGCTTAGTGCTTCAGATAGTCAGTTGGTGGATGCCAAACTATACAGGCAGTTGATCGGTTCACTCATGTATCTGGTTAACACCAGACTAGATATATATTTTTCCATGAACACTCTCAGTTAGTACATGGTTGAATCGAGGAGTGTAGACATGGTTGGGGCAAAACACGTCTTGAGATATGTTGTTGGGACAGTGGACTATGGCCTAGACTATGTCAGGGGAGATGGAGTCAATTTGGTTGGCTACACAGATTTAGACTGGGAAGGATGTGTTGCTAACATGAAAAGCACCTCAAGGTGCTGCTTCAGTTTGGGGTCAGTACTTGTTTCCTAGCTTAGCCGTAAGAAGAAGTCATTTTATTTGAGTTCGGTCGAGGCAGAGTATATGGCGGCCAGTCAGGTCAGTTGCGAGGCCATTTGGCTTTGTAAGATGTTGGTTGGTTTATTTGGTCAAGAGATGTCATCGACTGTCATTCACTGTGATAATTAGATTTGTATCAAACTCTTTGAGAATCCAGATTTTCATGACCGGTCGAAGAATATTGAGATCAGGTACCATTTCATTCGTGATTGAGCTTAGCAAGGGGCAGTTCAGTTGCAGTATGTATTAACAAATGACCAGGTTGCATATATTCTCACCAAGGCCTTGCCATGGGGAAAGCATGTCTACATCAGAGACAAGATGGCCTTGGTGAGGAACACCTTCCTCGGTAAGAGGGAGTGTTGAGTTTTGTACCTCTGGAGGTGTTTCCCATGTGATTGTGACCTCCTTAGCACATGTGGGATGGACATTACACTTTGTACCTTGTACTTTTTTCTAATTTCACTTTGACTTTGTCTAAAGTGAAATTTAGTCATTTTTGGCCTAAAGTGACTATTAATTCACAAAGGGGGTGAATTAGAGACATAAAGTAGACTTAGGAAACTTAACCCAATGTGGGTTACTGATTTATATATTTATGAGGATATCTCAACCATTGATTATATGGGAGATGAGATGATCTCCACCATTCATATCTTAGGTTTCATTATCGATGTCTAAGAAGGGTGCAAAGGGTGAAGGAGGCATTCATTCTTCTTTTTTTCATTATGAGAGGAGCACTTGGAGGATGAGCATGAGGTTTATTGCTTGAGGATGCTTGAGCTCGGGTGATATCTTTCATGGAGAGAGGATTGCATCATCTACCCCTATTTATTTAGTGGAGAGGTTCTACTTCTAAGGAGGGCGCATTGCAAAATTGAGATGCATCAGTTGTGGGAGGACTTCTAGCCACAAGATTGCAATCAGATCAGTTGCAGAGGGAGGCCATACAATAGAGCTTCATTCTTGTGGAGGGGTTTTCAGATATGAGCTCATAGTTTGCAGTTGGAGTAGTTTCAATGGTTTTTCCAGCTTGTATGTGGGGCGCACCTTCCTGGGGCGCACTTGGAGGATTTGGGATTGTGTATCAACTCAGATTGAGTTTCTATTATATCAGGTTCCATTATATTTTGTACTTGTTGTATTCCACCTTCTGCTTTCCTCGCATATAAATATATATTCCAAACTGGTTTTCCCCGGGGGGGTTTTATCCAGGGTCATGTTGACCAAAAATACATGTGTACAAAAATGCATGTGTTAGTCTCTTAGATCTATTTATTTTCAGCTATAAAGATCTATAGGTGTGTTATATTTATTTTGGTATGCATGTACTAACTTCTGGTTACTAAAACTACATGCTAGAGCACCTAACATCGCAAATATAATTGTAACAAATTAGAAAGAAGTTCTTGGATTGATGGCTGTTATAAAATAGCATCATATACTACATTTGGTAGTTGAAACTTAGAGCCTAACTGTGGTCAAAGACAGACCCAGTAGGAAATCTTGATAGGACCTGAAAATCTTCATGGTATCCGAGCGGAGGTGGCTGAAATTTGGAGCAGTTGGGACAGCATTTTGTTGGTTGTCATACACATCTTCTTAGCAGATTTTTTAGGACAACCATTGACTCATTTTGTGGTTGTTAGAGGGCATATTTTTGCAGAGGACAGTTGGGCAGTTTTGGCACTTTTCATCAGTCTCTTTTCACACCTATGCAGTAGGAGTGAGGCTGATTTGATGTGACCTCTGTTCACACTTATTTTGTTAGGAGTGAGGTTAGATTACACTTGTCTCTTTTCACACCTATGTTGACAGGAGTGAGACAGTGTTTTCCTTGGAAGTGTGAGCATTAGTTTGGGATTGCAATTTGGCAGAGATGTCAGCATCTCAGATGCGAGTTGAGGATAGGATAGCAAGGGCTAGCAATTGGTCACCTTGGAAGGCGAGGATGATCTTCGTCTTAGAGGACCTCGAGCTATGGGACATAGTCGAGGTAGTTGTTCTCCCCATTCTTGTCACTTCTCCCGTCTTAGTGGCAGAGATCAGGAAAATGAACAACAAGGCGAAGAGAACTATTTTTGACGTATTTGGTGACCATATCATACCCCATTTGACAGGGAAGATTTGTGCATATGATATGTGTGCATCTCTATGCAAGTTGTATGAAAGCTTCAATGAGAACCGAAAGATGGTTCTTCATGACCAACTCATGAGAATTCGCATGCTCAAGGATGAGTCGTTAACTTCATTCCTTGGTCATTACACTTAGATCAGAGACGAACTTGGAGCCGTCAGAGAGGTTGTTAATCCTAACTCTATGGTGAGGCAAGATATGAATATATTCACCAAACCGTGGGGTCCATTTGTACATGGCATAGTTTCTAGGGAGGTCATGCCTACATGGGGGAGGATGTGGGATGACTTCATCCAGGAGGATATTAGGCTTGCAGTCGAGGCTTCTGGTCAGTAGCAGCAGATTGGTCAGGGTGAGGAGGATCTTTCTCTTTGGACAAAGGGAAAGAAGAAGGCCGACTGTGGGGGTCGGTGGGGTCCCAAGTTTGGTGCCCCACCAGAGGGGAGTGGAGGAGGAGAGAGAAGCAGTGGTCAGGGCAATGGTTAGAGGAGAGATATGAGAAAAGTGAAGAATTTCGGGCATTATTCTGGACAGTGTCCGAACAGGAAGAAGAAGAAGGGTGGTACCACAGCTACAACAAAGGAGACAGACTTTGAGACTCAGTTTCAGAGAGAGGGCGCTTTTCTCATATGTTGCACTTTGGTTGAGATGACTCCTAGTATATGGTATATTGACAGTGGGGCTTCGAGCCATACGAATGGAGTTCAAGAGATTTTTTATGATCTTAGAGACACCGAGTCCAGGATAGAGATTTCTCTTGGAGATGACAGAGTGGTCAGAGTTGTTGGGATTGGCACAATTACCTTTCGGAGAGATACCTTGCCACATATATCATTCACAGATGTTCTTTATGTCCCTAGGATGAAGGATAATTTTATTTCATCTTCCACCCTCCAGGATAGAGATCTTGAGTTGACATTCAAAGGTACCAAGGTACTGATTCATCCTCGGGGGTCTTCACTAGCCTTAGGACAGGCTATTGGATTGAGGGATGGGAAACTATTCAGATTTCGTTTTCAGCCACTTCATGTATTGGCAACGAGTAGCGACAGCAGTAGACAATTATGTGAGTTATGTCATTGCAATATGGACCACCTACATCATGGGGCTCTTGGAGGACTAAGAGGGTTGTGATCGGAGTGCCACAGATCAGTATAGAACATCAGGATGTTTGCAGAGGGTGTGCGCTTGGTAATTTTACCAAGGCATCGTTCCCCAGTAGTGACACCAAGTCAGATGGGATATCGAATTTAGTACACATGGATGTGTGTGGGCCCATGACTCGAAGGTCCTTGAGTGGTTTTGAGTACCATCTCACACTTATTGATAACTACTCGAGGAACACTTGGATCTATTTCCTAAAGGTGAAGAGTGAGGTCTTCACACGGTTCCAAGAGTTTAAAGCTCTTGTGGAGAACCAATCAGGAAAGAGGATCAAAGTCTTGCGGTCGGATAACGAGGGAGAGTATTCCTCAAGACAGTTTGTGGAATTCTGTGCTCAGCAGGGCATTAGGAGATAGATGACTATACCTTACAACCCCCAGCAAAACGGGGTTGTCGAGAGGAAGAATCGGGCCATTATCGGTTCAGGGAGATCCATGTTGCATGATCAGAGTTTTCCTTTGTACTTATGGGCATAGGCATGTGCTACTGCAGTTAACCTGCAGAACGAGAGCCCCCACAGGATATTGAGGAAGATGACTCCTGAGAAGGCCTTCACTGGTAGGAGGCCTGATGTCGAGCACATCAGGATCTTTGGGTACTTGAATTTCTCTCATATCCGCTCGGAGAGGAGTACAAAGATAGACCCCACATCCCAGGAGGGGATACTAGTTGGATACTCAAAGGTTTCGAAAGGCTATCTCATCTACATTCCGCCACTTAGGAGAGTGGTGGTGAGAAAAGATGTCATATTTGAGGAGGATAGGTATTTTTCCAGATCTCTTGAGTCGAGAGTTGGAGTTGAGGATGATGCAGAGTTGGCGATTGCAGTCTCAGAGGGAGAGAAACCTCATATTTCAAGTAAACTAGTATCAGAGGTGACAGGGTCACCATACACAGCTTCAGAGTCACAGTTAGAGCATGTTCAGTAAGATGGGGCACAGACTTCAGAGGGAGGTTAGACTTCAGGATCTCAAGTTGTTGAGACGAGTCCTGAGGCAGTCACTCTTGAGCAGAGAGACCTTACTTCTCTGTTGGCCACTTCAGGGAAGAGGATACCTAGATGGTTTGAAGAGACCTTAAAGGATGCGATGGAGAATGTAGGGGATCCCAAGAGCCAAATCAGACAGAGCAGGACACCAGTCATATTAGGAGCATATGTGGCACTAGTGACGAGTATCAGGGATACTGAGCCACAGACCTTTGCGCAAGAAGTGGACCATCAGGTCTGGAGAGAGGCCGTGATAGAGGAGTATGACTCCATTGTGCGCATTGATGTCTGGGATGTGGTTTCGAGGCTAGTGGGGAATTCAATTGTGACTTCTAGGTGGTTGTACAAGACCATGATTGTTGCAGATGGTAGCATTGAGAAACATAAGGCCCGTTTTGTCGCACAAGGATTCTCACAGATTGAGGGATTCGATTATGATAAGACTTTCACACCAGTTGAGAGATACACTTATATCAGGACTATCATTGTTGTAGTAGCAGAGATGGGTTGGCACATTCACCAGATGGATGTGAAAACCACATTTTTGAATGGCTTTATTGAGGAGGAGGTGTACATAGAGCAACCACAAGGGTTTGAGGTGAGTGATAGGGAGACTTGCATGTGTCTTCTAAGGAAGGCACTACATGGTCTAAAGAAAGCTCCCCAAGCTTGGTATTCACACATTGATACTTATTTTCTTTAGATGGGCTTTGAGAAGAGCGATGTTGATCTGAACCTCTATTTCATCATTAGGGGTGAGGACACACTCATTCTTATTTTGTATGTGGATGATTTATTCATTACTGGAGCCTAGGATCGCATAGTTGAGTTCCATCTAGGACTTGCATCAAAGTTTAAGATGAGTGATATTGGATTGATGCACTACTTTTTGGGTATGGAGGTATGGCAGGAAGAGGGTCACATATTTCTCGGGCAGGGGAAGTATGCAACAGATATTTTGAGCAGTTTTCAGATGGAGGACTACAGACCCATGTCAACACCTATGATCACCAACTGGAATAAGCTTAGTGCTTAAGATAGTCTATTGGTGGATGCCACAGTATACAGGCAGTTTATCGGTTCACTCATGTATCTGGTTAACACCAGACAAGATATATGTTTTGTCGTGAACACTCTCAGTTAGTACATGGTTGAACCGAGGAGTGTTCACATGGTTGGGGAAAAACACGTCTTGAGATATGTTGTTGGGACAGTGGACTATGGCCTAGACTATGTCAAGGGAGATGGAGTCAGTTTGTTTGGCTACATAGATTCAGACTGGGTAGGATGTATTACTGACAGGAAAAGCACCTCAGGGTGTTGCTTTAGTTTGGGGTCAGGACTTGTTTCCTAGTTTAGCCAAAAGAAGAAGTCATTTTATTTGAGTTCAGCCAAGGCAGAGTATATGGCATCCAGTCAGGCCAGTTGCGAGGCCATTTGGCTTTGTAAGATGCTGGTTGGTTTATTTGGTCAGGATATGTCACCGACTGTCGTTGACTATGATAATCAGAGTTGTATCAAACTCTTTGAGAATCCAGTTTTTCATGACCGGTCGAAGCATATTGAGATCAAGTACCATTTCATTCATGACTAATCTCAACAAGGGGCAGTTCAGTTACAATATGTATTGACAAATGACTAGGTTTCATATATTCTCACCAAGGCCTTGCCATGGGGCAAGCATGTCTACTTCAGAGACAAGATGGCCTTGGTGAGAAACACCATCCTCGGTAAGAGGGAGTATTGAGTTTTGTACCTTGGGAGGTGTTCCCCATGTTCTTGTGACCTCCTTAGCACATGTGGGATGGACAATACACTTTGTCCCTTGTACTTTTGTCTAATTTCACTTTGACTTTGTATAAAGTGAAATTTAGTCATTTTTGGCCTAAAGTGACTATTAATTCACAAAGGGGGTGAATTAGAGACATAAAGTAGACTTAGGAAACTTAAATCAAAGTGGGTTATTGATTTAGATATTTATGAGGAGATATCAACAATTGATTATATGGAAGATGAGATGATCTCCACCATTCATATCTTAGGTTTCCTTATGGATGTCTAAGAAGGGCGCAAAGGGTGAAGGAGGCATTCATTCTTCTTTTTTTCATTGTGAGAGGAGCACTTGGAGGATGAGCATGAGGTTTGTTGCATGAGGATGCTTGATCTCGGGTGCTAGATTTCATGGAGGGAGGCTTGCATCATCTACCCTTGTTTATTTAGTGGAGAGGTTCTACTTCTAAGGAGGGCGCATTGCCAGATTGAGGTGCATTAGTTGTGGGAGGAATTGTGTCCATAAGATTGCAATCAGATCAGTTGCAGAGGGAGGCCATACATTAGATCTTCATTCTTGTGGAGGGGTTTTTAGATATGAGCTCACAGTTTACAGTTTGAGTAGTTTCAGTGATTTTTCCAGCTTGTATGTGGGGCGCACTTGGAGGCTTTGGGATTGTATATCAACTCATATCAAGTTGCTATTGTATCAGGTTCCATTATATTTTGTACTTGTTGTATTCCACCTTCTTCTTTCCTCATATATACATATATATTCCAAACTGGTTTTCCCCGGGGGAGTTTTATCTAGGGTCATGTTGACCAAAACTATGTGTACAAAAATGCATGTGTTAGTCTCTTAGATCTGTTTATTTTCAGTTTTAAAGATCTATAGGTGTGTTATATTTATTTTGGTATGCATTTGCTAACTTCTGGTTACTAAAACTACATGCTAGAGCACCCAAAATCACAAATATAACCGTAACAAATCAGCAAGAATTTCTTGGACTATTGTTTGTTATAAAACAACAGCATATACCACATTTGGCAGTTGAAACTTAGAGCCTAACTGTGGTCAAAGACAGATCCAGTAGGAAAGCTTGATAGGACCTAAAAAACTTCAGTCAAATGTGTCACTTTTAGCTTTAAGAAAATATATCCAACATTTTCTTGAGTAATCATCAATAAAACTAACATAATACAAACAACCATTGAGTGAGGGAGATGACATGGTACCACATACACCAGAATGAACAAGATCTAAGATGCCGTGAGCTCTGTTGTCACTACTAGGAAATGCTTTCTTTATATTTTTACCTAGCATGCATCCCTTACAAATTTCATTTTTACTAAGAGAAATAGAGGGCATGTCACATACCATGTTCTGTAGATATGGAAGAGCTCTGTAATGAAGATTTCCAAGTCTTATGTGCCACAACTCGTTGGAGCTAGTCACATCATGAGTCAATGCCTGAATTGACTGTCTTGACACGACATACAGTCCTCCACTGCGAGTTCCAATGGGTTATGTTGTACTTAAGTGGCTACCTTTAGCCCATAGTAGTGCCTTCCTATCCTTGATGATCACCCAATATTCCTTGTCCTCAAGGGTTGCAACTGATAGTAGATTCTTCTTAAGCCCTAGAACATATTTTACTTCATTGACATGAAGTCTAGCCCCAAATTCCAATCTGAAGGAGATAGAGCCTACTCCTTCTATATTGTAACATTTGTCATCCCCAATCTCAACATGCTCTACAAAATATGTTGTCTCAAAATCTAAGAGGATCTCCTTGAACCTTGTCATATGCTTTGATGCACCACTATCTACTAACCAAGTTTTCGGCCCCGTGAAAATTGAACTGGATAAGGAAGAAACCAAGTAATATTTTTTTCTATTTTCTTTCTCATTAGAAGGAATTTTCTGACTTCTTTTGGATTCATCATCCTCAGCAGTTGAGGCATGATATTTCTCTTTCCTTGGATATTTCTTTCTAAACCAACAATATTTAGAAAAATGACCCAATTTATTACAACTAAAGCATTTAATCTTAGATGTATCAATATTCTTTCCTTTGAATGTACCTTTGGTGTTTGGCTTCCTCTGAGAGCTTTTCTAGAAAGTGTCTTTCTTCTTTCCCTTGAATCTTGATGCTAAGGCTAAGTTCTCTTATTTCGTTGGCTCGCTCCTAGTAGTTGTGTGACTCTCTTCCTAGAGGAAATTATGCCATAACCTCTCAAACGTGGGAAAAATATCTCTCTCACTTACACTAGATAAGAAGGTCTCCCATGGAGAAGGAAGACCATCAAAAACGGCCTCCACTAAATCATCATCATCCACTGTCACCCCTGTGACCAAAATCTAATCTTTGATTTGGGATATCCTGAAACAAAAAGATGCCACTAATTCACCTTTCTCCATCTTCAAATACTTAAGCATGTGCTTAAGTGTCCTCTTTTGACTTGGAGCATGTTTCTCATATAGATTCACCAAGGTATCCATACAGTCCTTGGCAATCATTAACGAAGTCATTGCAAGAATTATACTGTCTTTGACTGAATCAAAGATGATTTGCTTGGCCTTTGCTTGAATCTTCCTATAAGAATCCTATCTAACAGAACCTAAAATAATAAAAAATTAAACATAAAATTTCTTTCAACGTATAAGCAATTTCATTATTCAGCACATAAGCATATTCAGCAGCATGATGATAACCACATAATACAGCATAATAATATTTACGAGCAGATTACAATCAATTTCATAACACAGCAGAATAATGAAATTTCATACCTCTAACTGATGCTACTGTTGTCCCCAACTCTGCTGTCGCACTGCCCAAAACCGTCTTACCACCCAGCTAGCTAGGAACAGAGCCTATTCGGCTCCCTAGCTCCAGGATTCTGTGAGGATTCCTGGCCCCCGATCCCAAAACTCCCAGCAACGGATGCTCCCCTATAACAGTCCACCCAAACTCCAAACCCAAAAAATACAGTCCCTAATCTCAAAATAATGCTTCCTTCCCCCAAAACTCAAAAGTGTCCCTCCCCAAATGCCTCTTCCTCCTCATATCCTCCTTCCCATTCACTACCTCCTCCCTTCATTCAATGCCACCCACCTTATCCCTCCATTTAATGCCTTATCCCTCCATTCAATGCCTTATCCCTCCATACGTTAAGTTTTCTATTAAATAAATTAAAAATTATTAAACTTTTAATTCGTTACCCAAACATTAAATGAGTTAATTAATTAATTAATTAATCAACATATATTAAACAATAAATAAATAAATAATATTATTAATAAATAAACATTATGTAACTAATATACATTAGGAAAGTTAATTATTTAATTAATTATACTTGATAAACCTTAAGCAATTATTTAACTAGGGTTGTTACATACACCCACCCTTCAGGAAACTTCGTCCCGAAGTTAAAGTATTTTATGATAAAAGGGAAAAGAAACATGGTTCACACATTCATAACAAATAACCAACATTATTAGTAAGTAAGCCAAGAAAACTCATACATACTAGTGTACATGTGCAAGAAATGCATGTGTAGCTAGTACATACAAGTCTCGTTCATGTCTAATATCAATAACTGTCATCTCTATAGTAATTTCCATATGCATCCAATCCATTCAACCGGACTATTCATTTTATAAAAGACAATAAACCAATCAAATGTTTGTGAAATCCTTTAATTACAATTATCTAGCTCAACAATGTTATTTAGACAATTGTAGTTTAGTTACATTATTATGAATATTCATATATATCCATTTTCTTTTCAGAAGGAAAAACAATAAATTCCACCATAAGACAAATCTCCATACACTCTCAACTATTTCTACTCATCCTTCCTCCCTAACTTACTTCCATCTTCCATTCCTATCCTTCCTCTGCTGGACTATCTCAGAGCATCAATTATATTGAACTAACTCCAAATAGAACCCGTAAGCGGAATCGTCAATATCTTGACCAAGCTTCCCCAGCAGGCAACTGAAAGTCATCATCAAACGTCTAGGGGAGTGTGAGCTAACACCGTCTTCCCATGACTTCAGGTTTCAGAGGATACACGGTGGGAAATGCCTCCACCCCTCCTAATCATGACTAGGGTCCACACCCTACAATGGAATGTACAGTGGCATCATGTTGTTGAGAGTTTTGTAATCTTCTATTCAATTTTGGGCAGCCTCACCACCTGAAATACTGCATTGGTCCACATATCATAGCAATGCATCCAAACCAGTATAATTTCACATAAAAAGATTCATACCATATTGTTTCTTGGCCAGTGGTCAAGACATCCACTTTCATCATCATTATCCCTTGGCTATTTCATAACCCATAACCTGTAGATTAGTCTGTAACACAAACTCATACATATCTATGCATTATTTTCATGTAATTACATACAACTATGATCTCAATTCGGTATCCTCATACCAACAACTTTAACATCAAAGTTTTCAAGTTACAATAGATCTCATAATATCCCATAATTCAATTAACGTTACCCATTCATAGAATTATCATTTACATAATAGTTTGCATCATTTCCAACATCATTCAAATAGCATTTAAACCCTCATAGGATTCTCATTCACACAATATATTGCATCATATCCATCATTATCAATAACATTTAAACATTCATAGAATTTACATTCACATAGTAGATTGCATCATATCCATCATCATCAATAACATTTAAACCTTCATAGAATTTACATTCGCATAGTAGATCGCATCATATCCATCATCATCAATAACATTTAAACATTTATAAAGGTTCATGCGTCTTAAAATTTCAAGTGTATTATTTAATAGTTTCACTTGTGAATAGAAAATAAAGGTGTGTAGACCTCAGGTAATCCTGGTTGTCTAAGTCAAAAGGTGGTGTTACATACACCCAACCTTCAAGAAACATATTCTGGAGATGGTCAAAAAAGTGAGGGATAATCTCGTCGTAGTGTCTTGACGTCT
The DNA here is from genome assembly GCA_010110895.2 of Picea sitchensis. Classification (NCBI taxonomy): domain Eukaryota; kingdom Viridiplantae; phylum Streptophyta; class Pinopsida; order Pinales; family Pinaceae; genus Picea; species Picea sitchensis. The sequence goes on from SNQJ01S0041200.1 coordinate 104,304, forward strand.
TCCCAAGTAGCAGATCCTGGACTATACTTGTCCCACTAGACCTTAACTTGGTCTACTAGACGGTTCCTGAGCTGTCAGAATCTACAGTACAATATGCGTAACAGTTCTACCGTGAGGGTTCCCACATCTGATACCTGCAGTTCATTCTAATTTAGTTTATGTGATTCATCAGCAAGATAATGACGTAAAATAGATACATGAAAAACATTATGATTTTTATGCAGGTGGGGTGGCAGTATGAGATGATAGGCAACGGGTCCAATTTTCTCTTGGATTATGAATGGTCCTATAAATCAAGGTGACAACTTTGTCCCCTTCCCAAACTGTATGGTACTCTTATTAGGCCTGATACAAATGAAAACTTGGTCTCCCACTTTATAACTTCGGTCGGTCCTGTGTGCATCCGCATAACTTTTCTGCCTATCATGTGCTTCCTTTAGTCTTGCCAAATATGAATCACCTGTCCCTTCATCTCTTGAATCAATTCTGGCCCAACTGTTACTCGGTCTTCTAATATTTCCGAACTCAATGGTGTTTTGCATGGCCTTCCATACAAAGCTTCGTAGGGTGGAATTCTGATGGAGCTATAAAAATGGTTATTGTAGGCAAACTCTACCAAAGGTAGGTACTTCTTCCAATGGGTTTGATTATCCATGACATACATCCTAAGCATGTCTTGTTGGAAATGTTTAACGGGTAGCATATGCTTGTCATTGATGGAAAGTACAGCAATGAAGATGGCATGAGTATAGGAAGAATGTAACAGATCGGCACCATGTCGGAGTTTCGAGGATCGCGTGTTGGAGATGTCAAAGAAACAATGCAACAGGAATCCCGATTTTGTGATATGAAAAATTGTGAATTAATCACAGCCATTGAATCAAGATCATATCTGGACCATTGAGCTAACTTCATATCGGAGTTTCGTGAATTGAGACATAGAGAGACAAGAAAACAACGCAACAAGAATGTTGAAATCGCGATATGCGAATTCGCGATTCAATCGCAGCCGTTGAATCAAGATTGAATATGGACCATTGAATCCAAGTCCATTTTGGGAATTCGAGGATCGAGATTTGGAGATGTCAAGGAATGTTAACATCAAGAATTCTGATATCACGATATGCGAAATCACAACGTAATTGCAATCGTCAGTTCAAGATGTGATCTGGACCATTGATATGACTTCTTTACGACTGTCCTGTGTTCAAGTGGGTGCTTGAACACAGGGAGTTGTAGCTTCCATCTGGTTGCAGCCAGAGAAACCAGGGGTGGCAGGGTGGTGCAAGGGAGAACTCTTGTTCTCTGTTATACAGGTTGGTGCCTGTATGATTGGAAGTTGGTGCTTCCATCCAGTTGGTGATGGAAACACTCAAGGAGTTGGTGCTTCCTTCTAGTTGGTGCTAGAG
>SNQJ01S0041201.1:1189-20179 GCA_010110895.2 Picea sitchensis
GCATTTTGTAGAAGCTCATATCTATTGCTTGTACGACCATCTGAATTTTATGCCAGATCGGCCATCTATTGTATTGATCTTACATTGCTCATAATAAAAAGGTCAGATCTTTGCTTGTTCTTCTACATCTTGAATATATTGTGATCTTCATGTGTTGATGAATCTTGTATGCACTTAATAACTCAATAAATACCTACACATCAATAGATCAATAATAGTTAGTGATTCCAAGAAGATATTTGGCTTGGGATCATTACAAAAAGGAACTAGAGGCAATGGTAGAACAAGTGTTGCTAAAGATAGTGAAAAGGAGGATGAAGTGACCAACAATTAGAATACAAGAGGAGGAATAAAAACTAGTAGGGGAAGAGGTTTTGGTCAAGGTAAGTATGTGATTACATGTTATAGATGTGGAGTAGAGGGTCACAAAGCATCAGAATGTCTGGAGAGATAGAATGCACTGAGAAGAAATGAGGCTAGAACACAAGTTACCGAGGAAAATGAGACAGTAGTTTGTGGTGAGAATGTGGAAGTACTTCAACAAGAGAAAGGAGAAAAACTAATGTTTATAAGAGTAGTAATCAAGCCTAAGACAAAGGCAACAAAAGAGCCTAAACAAAGAAAGAGAGTGTTCAAAACTAAAGACAAAATTCAGGATAAGTGTGTCATATTGTCATAGATGGTGGAAGCACATAAATTTTAGTATCCATATAAGTAACAGAGAAATTGAAGTTGAAAATCATTTCACATCCAAATCCGTACAAAATGTTACTGTGACTGAGCAATGCTTATTGATTTTTCATATTGGAAAATTTAGTGAGAAGGTATTGTGTGACATAGTAGAGATGAGTGCTTGTTATGTACTACTCAGAAGACCATGGTTGTTTGACATAAAAAATTTCCATGATGGGAAGAAGAATACTTATGAATTTTTAAAGGATGGAAAGCAATACAAATTGGAACCAATGGTGGAGATAGAGTTGAGTGGAAATGATAGCAAGGAAAAGGATAGTAGAAATATTTGTAGCAACAATCGTATTATGTTGTGTTCAACTAAGGAATTATTGAAAGAACATAAGAGGAATAATTTTTGTTTGGCCTTAATATGAAGAGAAGTTTTGGAGATTGAAAAAATGATTCATGTGCCACCAAAAATTCAACCTTTGTTGAATGTGTTTAAAAATATTGTTGGACATGATCTACCAATAGGTTTACCTCCCTTAAGAAGTGTATCACATTAGATTGATTTGATACTGGGATCAATTATACTGAATAAATATCCTTTCCTGATGACTCCAACTGAGAATGATGAAGAAAATAAGTAGGGGCAAGAGCTGATTGACATATGATTGATCATAGAGAGTTTGAGTTTGTGTATTTTACCTACAATTTTGACACCCAAGAAAGGAGGTGAATGGAGGACATGTACTGATTCACGAGCTATTAACAATATTAATATCAAGTACATATTTACTTTACCAAGGATGGATGGCATCATGGATTGTTTGAGTGGGGAAACGTACTTTTCAAATATTTATTTAAAGAGTGGTTGCCATCAGATTTGGATAAGGTAAGGTGATGAATGTAAGACAATGTTCAAGAAAAAGGATGGGTTGTTTGAGTGGTTAGTTATGCCATTTGGACTAACCAATGTGCCCAACACATTCATGAGAGTTATGAATGAAGTTTTGAAACCATTTTTGGGTAAGTTTGTTGTTGTTTACTTAGATGACATTTTCATTTTCAGCAAGACAAAATAAGAACACCTAGAGCATGTGAGAAAGGTGTTATAGCGGTTGAGAGAACAACAACTGCTAATCAATTTGAAGAAATGTACATTTCTGAAGGAAGAATTAGTATACTTGAGATTATGATTTCCAAGGAAGGTTTGAAGATGGATTTTGAAAAGGTTAAGGCTATTTTGGAGTGGCCAACACCTAAGTGTACGTTTGGTGTGGGAAGTTTCCATGGTTTGGAAAGCTTCTACAAAAAGTTTATCAAAAAATTTAGTGAGATTTGTGTAGCACTTAATTAATGCATGAACAAGGGAAATTTTAAGTGGACAATAGAATCCATGAAGTCATTTGAAGATTTGAAGAAAAAGGTAACTAAACAACCAATTTTAGCACTTCTAGATTTCAATAAAGTGGACTGTGATGCAAGTGGTTCAACGATTGGAGCAATTTTGAGCCAAGAAGGAAGACTGGTTGTGTTCTTCAATGAGAAATTGAATGACACTAAGAAGAAGTACTATGTTTATGATCAAGAGTTTTATTCTATTGTACAATCCTTGAAGAAATGGTGACAATACTTGTTACCAAAGGAGTTTGTCTTATTTACTAAGCATAATGCATTGTAGTACATCAATAGTTAGGGTAAGTTAAATAAAAAACATACCAAATGGGTAGATTTTTTGCAAAGTTACTCGTTTGTTTCGAAAAACAGGTATGGAAAGTCAAATAGAGTTGTAGATGCATTAAGCCGAAAGATAATTTTGTTAAATACTTTTCCAGTTGAAGTTGTTAGCTTGGAATGTATAAAAGGATTGTATGTAGAAGATTGTCGGGCATGCAGTTTTGGGATGTAATTTTGGTAAAAATACTAAGGATATAAAAAGTACGTATCAGAGTTGCACATGATAAGAAGTAAGATTAGAGAGTGAGAAACTAAGGTGCATCTAGGTGGAAAGTGAACAATAGAGGTGCATACAAAAGTACAACGCACAATGAGAGAGAATAAAGTAGAATAAATAAGAAAAAGAGAAGAAATCATGAGAAGAAAGCGGGTGAAAAGGAAGAATGACAACCCGACAAGATAAATACGGAAGGATGTGAAAAAGTAGGAAATTACAACCAGTCAAAGTGAAAAATTAGCATGCAGATGGAAAATAAAGAGAAAATAGTTGAACAACTAGTGGATTGAAGTTGTCATGCAATGTAATAGGGTTTTAAGCCCTAAATCCTATGTATAAATATGTAAAGGGTTGGGAGAATAGGGGTTATTTGTTTTTCCTTTGTTTGGTTTCTCTCAGCATATGGTTGGTTCTCGAGTTGTTGTTCTTGATTGTTTGTTCCAGTCTAAAAAATAGATGAATTCATGTCTGAATGTAAGAGATGATGCGGCGAGAGAGAGGCTTGCACTGCAGAGTGGCTAGGCTAGGAGGGAAGAAATATAATCATGACATATCTTTGTAAGCGCAGTGCGCAAGACAAAATTTATTGACAGATGCATAATAAAGAAGAAATACATTGTCGACATATCCCGTAGTTGGGTGAGCTATGTTAAATCTTGTTTAAATGCTTATTATATGAATGTTCATGGAATTTGTTTTATGCTTGTTATATTAGACCTCTGTTATGAATAATCATTGTGAAATAATCATGACTATTACAATAACGAGTTATGTGGTAAATTGGAATCTAATGATGGTATGAATCTAAAATCACTAAGTATTTAATAAGGAACAAGGAAAAAATTACCCGCACAAAAATTATAAAGAAAAATGAACAAGATGGTCACCTCCCATTCCTTCACTACTGCAGAAACCTGGTTCTTGTAGTCCCAATAGATACCTCAGGTGAGAATTCATTTGCGCAAGCAGGTGATTCCTAAAGGTTCAATGTATGGTGGGTTTTTTTGGTTAAAGATAACTCGAAGCTAGGGTGTTACAAACTACGCGTAGCACCAACAAATGGTTATGTTGTCAGGAATCGTAATTTGCGATTAAGGGAATGTTTTGGAGGTTGACTAAGAAGGGGATATCATAATGGTTGGAAAGGTAGGAATTATATTTTTTGCTAAAAGATAACAAGGATCCTCAGATGAGTGACAAGCAATGGATGCAAATTTATGTGTATACAAAACGACATGAAATTTTCTTTGGTGAGTTTCCAATTATTTTGTCTAAGTGGCTAGAAAGATTAGTGGAGAATACTGGAAGGTACATAAATGAAACACCTAGGAATTTGAGTCATGATTTGGTAATACAACTAAATTATTTAAGTAACCCAACTACTCATGTAGTTGATTTATGGTTAGATAAAATACTGGGAGGATACATTATAGAATTTGGAATACATTATACCTAATCATACATTGTTGCAGAAAGGGGATTTTTCAAGGGTCTGCATGGAAGGTTCATGAAATCGTTGGGTACATTGATAAATACATTGGTGTGTGACAAGTGTGTGATTCCAATGAAATCTGACTGCTAAAGGGGTTTACCCACATAGGGGTACTGGGGGATGAAAAGAGGATTGTCTGAGAATATGAGAGAATGAAGGAAACGATGAAGAAGGAAGGAAGGGAATGAGGATGCAATAAGAGGGTATACCAGAGGAAGAATATTATTTTGGAGTATTGCATGAAGGAAGTAGGTACAAGAAGAAAAATATTGGGGATGAGAAAGGAGATCCGCACAACGAGCCATAAGGGAGAGAACCTTGCACAATAATCTGAATCCTGAAGATATCATATATTGGGGGAGAAGAAGAGGAGTTCCAGTCCAATATAGTAATAGAAGAACCATTATGTCCTACTCAGGCTGAGTCCTATGTCGAATCCACAACCCCATGTGCATCCCCACAATCAGAGATAACAATTGAAAACTTGTCAAAATCCATTGTAGTTATCTAGGGAGGACAAAGTAGTAGCAATAAGAATAATGGAAGTAATGCACAAAGTCAGAATCAGAATCAGATTCAACCAACATCACCAAGAGGAGGGACTACAAAAAGAAACATGGCAGGGATAAAAAACACCCTTAGACTTCCTAAGTGTTAGTGAGTGGGGTCATAGGACCCATAACAACATCTATTTTTCTGCGAAATGATTTGGGCCAATAAGAACGCATAGGATGAGGTTGTGAAGATTTCACAATTAACGACAACATTTAGAGTCCATGCGCTAGAATGGTATATGAAGCTGAAGAGTATCATGCCTACAGGATAGGCCAGATATTTGGTAGAGATAAGGAAATAACTATTGAAGGATTTCAAGAAGACAAAGTCAAAGTCATAGTACATCACATAAATGAAACATAATAAATAGGTGAAAATGGAGTCGGTATGAGATTTTGACCAGAGGTTTAAGGATGTGATGGGTAAACTAACTTTCCATATCCCATATCAAAAACATCAAGAATGGTTTATTTCAAGGCTTCCACCACACATTTATAGGCCATTAATACAACAGAAGGTTGCATCACAACCCGAGGCAATGGAAATTGCAATGAAATTGGAATAATCTCCTGCAGGAGACAATGGAGGAATGACACAATTCCAGACGTAGTTGGCTGCATTGAAGATTCAACTGGAAAAACTTACAAAAGGGAAGGAGAAATGAGAACAAGTTTGGTGTACCAAATGTAGTACTAAAGGCCATCACAAGGACAAATTCCCAACAATCACACAATATTTGGAAACTGGAGCGTCGAATCCATTACTAGGAGGAGGTTATTGTGAGATATGTAAGAAATGGGGTCATCATCCCTCTAAGTGTCCATTACTACAGAAGTATTAGAGTACACCAAGAAACTTATTTTTCAATTTTTGCAAGTCTATGGGACATGAAGAGAAGGATTGTCATGTGTTCGACTTGATGAGGGACACACATCAGATATGTACAAGATCAAGAGGAGAATGTTGTAGCAGAAGGGAGTGGTATGCAATACAATAATCAAAGAGGTTTCAATCCAGAGAACAAAGAAAACTTTGGTATAGGTCAAGGTAGAGGAAGAGGAGGACCGATAATATGTTTAACTGTAATCAACCGAGACACTTGACCCATGACTGCCCGAATCCATGTACAACGTGCACATACTGCAGAGCACTAGATCATGAGATAGAATATTATCCCCAACTAATTGTGAAATGGTAGGACAGAGGTAACTAGAATCAAAATCAAAATCAGAATGTACAAAAGATATCAGCCGAAAAATGAAATGAAGGACCAAGAATCGTAGTTGTTACGCGCGAAGGAGCTAGAAAAGTAGTTGATATGACAAATGGAGGAAAGCATACTAAGAAATGGGTAAGGAATTTAGCAGGTCCCTCGCCAAATTTTGATCCTCAACAAGAAAAGGAGACATATCCAAGAGAAAGAAAAGAAGTAATTGGATAGGATTGGGGAGTATCAACATCATTTGCGCCTCATGTAGAAGATCACGTTGTGTCAGAGAAGCCAACTGGAAAGGTAAACACACTAACAAAATTATTGAGGAGTTGTGTAGAGATAATGAAATATGAAACTATGTTGAGTACATTATATGACATGAGTGATCATTTTGTAATAGGAAGGGGAAATCCTCTCGCATAAAGGATGGTAAATCAGGTATTGCATAGGAAGAGAACCAAAGGAGAATTCATATTTTGTGTGCAGATTGGGGAGTATGATGTGGATAATGTCATCTTGGATTTGGGGTTAGACGTAAATGTTTTACCCAAGAAAACATGGGAGATGATGGGAAAACCTAAGTTAGTATGGTCTCATGTTCAACTAAGTCTCACAAATCAACACAAAATAGTCTCGATTGGTCGTTTGAAAGGAGTACTTGTGAACATAGACGGGGTGCACAACATGGCATAATTTGAAGTTATTGAGATTGTGGAAAACAATCAACTATATCTAGCACTGATGGGACTAGACTGAGATTTTGAGAACCATACAATCATTAAATTGAAGAGGAGGGGGATGATATTTGAGGTTGGAGAAATGAAAGTTACTACACCCTTGGACCCATCAGAAGGAAAGAGATACATAGAGCCAACAAGAGGGAATGACATTGACAACTTGTGTAACATGAATACATGGATAGAGGATTATGTCAACCCAAATGTGGATGGTGCGCTGATTTGGAGAAGTATTAGTTCATGTTCATCATATTCATAATAAGGTCTAGAGAATTGGCAACAAAGGATGCATGAAGTGTCAACTAGACAATGTTCACGCATACACCGATCATTACGCTGGATTGGAACATAGCTGTGTGATCCAACCATGTATGATGGATTAATGAATATAAGTTTGTTTGTAAAGGAATTTGAGTTGTAGGTACCCAAACAAAAATGTCTATTAGCACTAGATGTTCTCCTAAAAGAGACTCCATCCATATGGTTGGATGCACATAGAAAGGGGATGAAAGACTGGTCACAATGCAGAAGACTCATGCAAATGAGGTTTGGTACTGAGGTAGAAAACATTGCGTAGAATTACACAAGAGAGAGTGACCCAACATGGCATGTTGAGTAGTGCGGGGATTTATGGAGTTTAGTACTGGAGATAGAATGAACACACAAATTTATAGACACACTAGACACAATTCCGAAGAACTGGTATTTGGAATTGGAAATGCACACGGAGACAACATGATGGGAAGAGTTAGTCTAGAGTTTCAGAATCACATTTGCATTCAAACATGAATATCCATCAATAGATGTGGTGCTACAGGATATTTGAAGTAAGATATTCTTAGAATAAGGGACGATGGAGGTATTATTAGTGTGCAGTGTGCACATAGCCAATATAAATGTCCATGAGTTATTGGAATGCTACAATGTAACTAAGGAAGAACAGGATGAAGAAGATCCTAGGAATGTACAAGTACATGAAACATACGGAGAACGTTTAGTAGAAGGGCCAAATATTGATTCTGTTGCATACACACAACTGATAAATATGTGGAAGGTAAACATTGGGATGACAGAGAATCCCAAGTTTGTGCAGATATGATATTATTTGAGTGATGAGACAGTAGAGAAGATTGCAGACCTACTGTGAGAATACCATGACCTATTCCCGATGACATTTTTAGATATGAAGGGGATAGCTGGAGACTTAGGTGAGATGAATATTCCACTGAAACTAGGTTCTAAGCCAGTTTGACAGAGGCCTTATAGGTTAAATCCAAAGTACAAAGAAAAGGTGAACGATGAACTAGGCAGGATGTTGGACACATGGATTATTGAATCAGTAGAAGAATCTGAGTGGATCATTCCAATGGTAGTGCAGGACAAGAAGACATGAGGAATTAGGATCTGTGTGTATATGAGGAAGTTGAATGACATATGTTTACATGACCTGTTATCACATGAACTTATCAGAGTCTTGTGGGTTTATGGTTTCTACCTAAGTTTGTAATTTTTACCCATCTCTCTCCTTTTCGCAGACCAAGTCTTAAAGTTTTCCCTTCGATTGGTAAAGTTGGTTTTGTTCACCCCTTTTTGTTTAAAAAACCTGGTTTTTCTTGATGTCTTACTTGAAAAAGTCTCGTCCCGAAGCCTTTATGTTTTTCTCTAAAGATGAAAATCCATCTCCTTTTGTTTCAATCACTCGTCTTGTTGTTTTCCCAAGCCCTTATCCAGTCGTCCAAGTCCTTGTTTACACAGGCTGCAACCGTAGGCTCAAAAAATGACACTTAGAGTGGTCCATTCTTGACTCGAATCAAGCAAAAAGGCAGGTTCAACTTTCAACGACAGGAATTCCATGTGGAGTTCAGATTAGCGGCTTGTGGGCGTTTGAAATCTTAAAAGTTGTGTGAAGTATAGCGCTGAAGAAAAAGGCCCGAAGAGAGCATGAGCCGTTGATTTTTAAAAGGATAGGTGGCAGTTGATCTAAGTGTTCAGGGAAATAAGCTTCAAGAGTTTTGAATTGAGAAGTGTGTGGAATTCCTGAAGTGCCGAAGCCTGAACTCCTGAAATAATCTGAGCCATCAAAAGCTGAGGACGCGTGGAGGCAAATCCCTCTCTTCAGATTTTGCCGCTCCGGAGAATTGTGGGAGTTAAACATTGCAAAGTCCTGAAGTAAATCAGAGTCATTGATTAGTAGGAGCCATGTGTCATGATATCCTTAGCTCCGAAGGTTTTTCTTGGGGAAAATATAGTTTGAAGTTTGAAAGGTCTGAATCCTAAATCGTGAAGCATATTTTGACCGTCGATTTGAAAAGGGAAGATCCAATCCATTAATATAAAAGGTGTCAGAGATGGGATGTTGACTAGGAAGCCTCATATCAGATCACAAGATCAATGGTCGCACTCCATTGCAGGTCAGAAGGTGCGCACATTTTTAAATTTTCAAGGGCAGGCCGCAATCAGAACTGTGGTTTTTAGAAAGAGACGCGTGATGATTCATGGTGAATTGTGGGGACAAAAGTGGTTTGCTTTCAAAATACCCTTGGTCGCACCCGCAAGCATGAAATTGTGTAGGGTCACGGCCCTAGGTCAGATTGAATAAGGAGCGATGGAGAGGAGCTACACCAAAGTCTGAAAGCACCCGTATTGGTCACAAATGAATATATGCATGGCCTCGAGGTGTCGAGATTGACTCGAAGAAGTCGTGGGAACTGCCTGGAACATTCATGGGTGTCAGGCCTCGTCCTGATCCCGATGAAGGTATTTAATGGAAATTGGTGCAGCAGTTGAGACCTCGTCTCACCCCATAAATGGAAAGCATATTGAGAATGGCCATGGGGGGAGATTGTCAATCCGAAGTTTCCCGAGGGATGGATTTTCTTGCAAAGCACATAACTAAGTCGGGCTTGCATCTGACATAAGAAGGCCTGCACTGGCTGGTAGAGTAGGCACCGACTGGAAACTTTGAATGTAGGGGTCCGATCACATTCCTGGTGGTTGCAACATTTTTAGTATATATAGGCAGTTTTGATATTTTGTTAATGTCGAATGGTTGATCTAGGCTCCCTTCTATTGTAAATATTTTTTATGAAGAACACTGGTTCTCTGGTTATGTATTTGTTTTTGAGACATCTTGGTTAATCTAAGTCATCTTTCTTGCTCCATCTTATTTGCCTCTGATAGTGAGAGAGTTCATGATTGACTTATTCACATGGATTGTTATGATTGACTTATTCAGTTTCTTTGAGATTTGAATTCAAGAGGATCTTGCGTTTAAGTTTTTCCTCCTTAGTTTGCTGGAAGACATTATGTCCACAAAATACCTCTACATTCTCCTCACCAAAGTCTTCCCTCTATTCACCCTTACTCCAACTTACTGACTGAAGTTGATTCCATACCTCAATTTCTTATGCATGCTAGTCCAGATTTCTGAGTTAGAACATTATTATCATTGAGTCCTCTCCATTTGATCACCTAAAACTCATTTACATTTACTGTATAAATTGATGGGTATCGAGATTACCTTCTATGCAATCTGAGGGTGACTTCTAGTGCTAACATTTCTAGTGTCATTTCCAGGGAACGAGTTGAAGACTTTTCCCTGGGATAGAATGACAAAGAAGCTTTGATTCTGAAGGTGTATCAGATATTAGTACCATTGAAGATTGCAACCTGCAACTGGCGACTCCACTGTTTCAGTTCTGGCTCCTAAAGGAAAACACATGAGGTTCACTCCATTGTTGCCTCTAGCAATTCCTGAAGCTGACCCAGAGGAAATTGTCAGAAAGGGAAAGACCGTTCAAAAAGATACCTCCACTGTTGTACCAAGTTTTTCTGACAATTTGCATAATCCCTCTTTACAAACTCCAATAACTTTTTCTGATTCTCCTATTATACAAACTATTGGAGTTTCAATAAATTTAAGATTTGGGAGTTTTCTTGTCGATTTCTCCCCTCCTATTCTTGGTTTGGAAGGAGAGAGCTTTGACACCCCTTTCTCCCCCAAATTTGTGAAGAGTTTTAGACCCAGGACCTTAGAAGACTTTCCTACTCCAGACTTTACTACTCCTCCTCCTACTAGAGTTTTTGCAGATATAGAAGGAGAAACCTTTGTTACCTCAAGACCCTTATCTTTATCTCCCAGAAGCATGGTCCCAGTTTCACCTGTCTGAAGTCCACCCCCTATGGGTTCTCCTCCAGTTTACATCCCAATGGTAGGTGCTAATCCCCCTAGAACTAGAATGGAAGCTATAGTAGCTATGAGGTTCACCTCTCTCGTTCTTCCTCAGCCTCTGAATGCTCTCCCAGCTGATGGCTACATTAAGCAGTTGCCCAAGTTCACAGGTGAAGCAAACATAACTGCAGAGGGACACCTTGAAGCCTTTCATAGTTTTACAAATAGTCATGCGATTGAGAATGAAGATGTATGGATGAGGATTTTTGTTCATAGCCTTGATAGTGAGGCTAGGAAGTGGTTTAGGACCTTGCCTCCTAGATCTGTTAATGGGATTGAAGCCTTAGATGAAGCCTTCTTAAAAAATTGTGGGGATAAAAAATATTTCCTGTACTATATTATGACTGAAGAAAGAAGAAGGGGAATATGTTTCTGACTTCTCAAAGAGGTTTAATAAAATGTATAACAAAATTCCCACTGATATTAAGCCTACATAAACCTCTGCAAAGATGAATTATGCTAGTACTTTTGACCCTGATTTCTGCCTCTTGTTGAGAGAAAGAAGAGCTACCTCCTTGGCTCATATGCAATCTGCAGCCATCGAAGTAGAATCCAATATCATGGAAGTTTATAAGCTTAGGAGTAAGGCTGATAGAGACAGAAGAAAGGTGAGGTATGAAACTTCAACCTATGGTTCCTCTGCTTCCCACCCTCAAGTTAATGATCTTACCAAATTAGTAAAATCTCTTTCCGCTGAGATGGAGAAGGTAAAACTTGAAGCAAGACATACCTATAGAAATACACAAAATGTTGATAACATAGGTAACTTTAGGAGACCCAATAATGTTCCTCAGATTATTCCAAGAGATCCCAGAGGCAGAGAAAGGGATGACCAAAAGAACCAAACCCCTTTACAAAACAACCTTGTAGATGAAGAATATGATCATGAGATCCATTGCTTGGGTGACACCCCTCCATCCCCTCACTTGACCCAATCTGCATATGGGAAGTCCTTGATGGATAACCAAATAAATAAATTAGGTGGGGGAGAGAAGGAAAAAGAAAATCCTAGTAGATATAATTTGAGATATAAAAAGGAGGAAAAAACTAATGTTTCAGATCATCCCACAAAAAATAAAAATTCTGCCAAGGTCGTGACCGTTGGCAACAAGAAGCAAGATTATCAAAGTCCCCCAGTTCTGGTTGAGAGTTCTACCTCAGAAGTTAGGGAGATTATGAAATCTCCATCTCCCTTCAGTTTTGAAAATGAGATCCAAAAAGTCAACATCCCTATACCATTTTTGGAACTGATAAAAATTGAAGAATTTAAAATATGTCTTTCTAAAGTGTTGTTGCCTAAAGCCTCCTCAAATGCCATTGATTCAGTAAATCTGCAAGATGAAAAGCCAATAGTCATCTTAGTTCCTTTGATAGAAGATAGAGATAATTCATCCCCTCCCTTCTGTACATCACTGAACATACATGATAAGGTGTTGCATAACTGTTTACTGGACTCAGGGGCATCTCACAATCTCATGCCCAAAACAGTCATGGATGAACTTGGATTGGAAATCACAAAGGCCTACCATGAATTATATTCTTTTGACTCTAGAAAAGTGAAGTGTCTCGGGGTCATCAAAGATCCGGTTGTGAACTTTTTTCAGTTGCCCATGAAAAGTGTGGCCATGGACATTGTAGTTGCTGATGTTCCCCCCACATTTGGCATGTTATTGTCAAGATCTTGGATAAAAATAATTGGGGGAAAATTGCAGATGGACCTCACATATGCCACCATTCATGTCTTTTGGGGGGACCATAGAAGACTTTACAGGGAATCTGGGTTGGCCTACATCATTAGTGAAGCAGACCCCACCAATCATCCTATTTTCTCTCTTGACACTGATTTGGGATCCAACATATTGCAGCTCACTGACGCTCCTAAATCTCCTCTTGAAATCAGAAAGCAGTCCATTACTTCGTGTGAAATCCCTCCTCCAACTACCTCTGTTTGGAAGATTTTCTTTGATGGAGCCTCTTCTAAGGAGGGTGTTGGTGCTGGAGTGATCTTTGTTTCACCTTATCAAGAAACTATACCTTTGTCCTACAAGTTATAATTTGAAGCTAACAACAATGTAGCAGAGTATGAAGCTCTTGTTTTGGGTTTAAGGGATGCAAAATACATGGGGTTAGAAGAGCTATCAATATTTGGGGATGCAGAGCTAATTGTTCATCATATCAAAAATATTTATCAAGCTAAGCACCCTAGACTTAGAACTTACAAAAATGAGGTGTGGGACCTAATTGACAATTTCTTCTTAGCTTTCAACATTTCTTTTATTCCAAGAAAGGAAAATACCATGGATGATTCTTTGGTTGTTTCAACAAGCCATTTCAAAGTCCCACTACAACCTAAACTCAAGTATGATGTAGAGGTGAAATATAGGCCCTCTATACCTGATAATGTCAAGCATTGGAAGGTGTTTGAGGATGATCTTGAGATAAAAATATTTCTTGAGTCTGTTGATAAGTTATCTGCATTATATATTGATTAGGATCATGATTCTGAAAGTAACCCTCATGCTGATGTATTTTTAAATAAAATTGCTAATCACCATATTGTTTAGCTGCCTACCAACCACATTCCAAAGGGACTAGTTCCTTTGGAAATATTGTTTGATGGGAATGATGTGGCAGTAAAGTTTAAAGGCTCAACTGATGATGTTGATATAACTAAGTGCAATATTGGCACAGAGAAGGACCCAAAATTTGTCAAGTTGTCAAGCAGCTTGTCGAGGGAATAAAGGGTTGAWTATGCAGAGCTATTAAAAGAATTTGTTGATGTGTTTKCCTAGACATATGMATATCTCAGAAGATATGACACAAGTGTCATTGAGCATAAGATACCATTTAAGGAAGGGGGAAAACCATTTAGGCATAAATTGAGACAAGTAAATCMTATGTTGTTGCCTATTATGGAGAAAGAGGTGAAAAAKATTTTAGATGCCCARATTATCATCCCTCTGAGGTATTCTGAATGGSTGGCCAACTTGGTCCCAATGAGAAAGAAGAATGGAGAAATCAGACTTGGTGTYGATTTCAAGAACCTGAACAGAAGCTATAAGAAGGACAATTACCCCTTGCCAAAGATGGAGCACATATTACAGAGGGTAACAACTGCATCTAGGATGTCCATGATTGATGGATTTTCTGGCTACAATCAKATCTCTGTCTTTTCTGAAGACARAGAGAAGACAACCTTCAMTACCCCTTAGGGAACATTCATGTACGCTAAGATRMCCTTTGGTCTGATGAACGCAAGGGAAACCTTTCAGCGAGCCATGGACATAACATTTGTTGGGGAAAATGACAAGTTTGTGGTCATTTATTTGGATGACATAACAATGTTCTCACAATCTGATGAAGAACATYATGACCATTTGAAAAGGGTCTTTTTGAAATGCAGAAATTTTGGTCTCTCTTTAAATCCAAAGAAGTCATTATTTTCCATGAAAGAGGGGAAAYTGTTGGGGCAYGTTATGTCAGCTGAGGGGGTAAGGATTGATCCAAGCAGGGTAGAAGCTATCCAAAAAAATTCACTCYCTAGATCCAAGAAAGAAGTTTAGCCTTTCAAATTTTGCTAAGTTGGTAAAGTTWATCACAACCATGTTGAGGAAAGGAAATGAAATCAAATGGACTTCTAAATMTCGTAACTCTTTTGACCAAATAAAGAAGGCCTTGACTGAATCACCYGTGCTCATCAGTCCTGACTACTCCAAGGAGTTTCTGATTTTCTCTTTTGCTTCATTTGACACATTARCAGTTGTTTTATTGYAGAAAAATGCAGAAGGGTTAGAGCAACCCATTTCCTTTTTCAGTAGGGCACTGAGATATGCTGAAATAAAGTATGACATCATGGAAAAGAAGGCATATGCTTTRRTTAAATCTCTCAAATCTTTCARAGTTTATGTGATACATTTGAAAGTCATTTCATATGTCCCTTCAACCTCTATGAAGGAGATCCTCATTCATCCTGACAYAAACGRAAGAAAGAGMAAGTGGATTTCCAAAATCCTTGAATTTGATCTTGAAGTAAAGCCTACCAAATTGGTTAAAGGTCAAGGTTTAGCTAGGTTGTTGGCTGAATCTAATTATCAAGACTTGGGGGTCAATTTCATCAACAATTGTTCAGAGAATMAACAATATGAGTTATCTGATGAAGATCCTAAAGTCACAYCCCCATTGGAAATATRCACTTGGTACRAAGACTTTATATTTTTCCTACAGAAGTTGCAACCTCCTAATGGCATGGAAAAGAGAAAGGTAAGAGATTTGAAGTTCAAATCAATTAAATATTGTCTGATTGATCAGGKCTTATATTGGAAAGACCCTTTAGGAGTGCTATGGAGATKCCTAGACCCACAAGAAKCCCAAAMGATTATATATKATTTTCATGATAGTTTATGTGGGGGGCATCACTTCTGGAGAACCAAAACCTTCAAAGTGCCATTTTTCAGCCTATATACATTCCTAATATTGATGTTGTTTTGCTTAACTAGTTTAGAGCCTTTCATGYTGAATTAKATGCTTTWTTTACTGATATAAACTGTCATCTATTGCTTCAAATTAGGGACAACAATCTTAACTTTCTGATCCATACTARCATATATCATTGTGAGTTGGATTTTCTTATGTCTCRGAAAGGTACAATCATCCRGAGAAGTACTATACCTTTGGGRCAACAATCACTTGACTTACAAGGCATCTCTTCCTACATTTAACTCCACTTAGACTTGAACTCTAGGGGMTTCACTTCCATCTCTATCTGTATCCATCTCATTCCCCCTAGGGTCACCGAGATCGCCTCTCAAGAGTGACCTAGTCACCCTTGAAGTGCGGGACCTACATCGAGGTGAYATTGGGTGTAKGATTCCCAAGTTGTAGCTCTTKCTTTGTGGTTGGGTTGAGATTTTCCYAACCTACAACTTGCACTGTAAAATTTTGGCACCATTGCCACGGAGGATTTTGAATCCTCTTYGTGCTCTAAAYGACACTTTTGAAAAGTATCTTTCCCAAAGCCTTCACCYTGAGCTTGCCTTGTGACTCCACTCCAAGAACATACCCATTTTCCTTTGACAAACCTTCTTCAAAAGTTTTTMTAGTGACTCCACCATTTCCCAAACACACCTTTCCATTACTTACCTTTCCCTTGGTCTCCCCTTTCATCCTTTGATAAGCCTTTCTCTCCCCCAGGAAATCCTTTAAGGAGTTCTTCTAGTCGATGGGACTATGGMACCTTGGAATCAACCAAGACCCCACCATCCCTCATGGAAGGRAATTTTGCAGATGGAAAGGGAAAAAAGTTGCTAATGAAGCCTCCGAAGAGATKGTGAATCAAGTAAAAGAGATGCTTGAAGAACATGCTTATGAAGAAAGCTTCCAAGAAGATACTAATGAAGCTTATCACGTTGAATATTTTGAGGAGGAATTTAATCAAGATGAAGTGATTTCACTTAATGACCCAGATGAAGACATACAAGCTGCTATTCCTTCTACCCGTCAAGAAGAGAACACTATGAGTTATGACCATTTCGAGGATCTTGATGACAAAATGTTCCATGATCCTAGAAGTGAAGGAGAACTAGAAGATCCCTCAGATACAATTGATCAACATATTGACACTTTCATACAGATTGGAAAACATGAATGGGAAATGAGCCTTTTCACCTTTGATGGAGATCCCACTTACGATGTTGAGAGAAAACCTCAAACAAAGGATTGGTGTTTGTGCATATATGACTCAGATGTTTGGGATGGTGATGGTGACATGATCACATATTTGCTCGATCCATTTCAGAATGAATTGTCACAACATCTTCAGGCTGACGCATATCCTTTTGGGGATACATATTTTTTTTATGGGGATTTTCAGACATTTTGGCCCTTGATTTTGGAAGAGTACCAAGACATAACCATCCCGGGACAATCATAGGTTCACTATACGAATAAGAAGGCTTGTCATCTTGGATATTCTCATGAGGATTCATAGACAAAGATGCAACTCTTTTGTTCTTCTAGACCTGAGCCCATCCTGTACCTCATTTATTCCCCTTGGGTGAAGCATGGGGTCTTCTTGAGTTATCTCACATCTTTTTAGTCTTCAGGGAGCAATGATTGTGTTGATGAGGATGAAGATGAGCCATCATCTACATATGCCAGTCCACTCCAGAGATGGATAAAACATGCTTGTGGCTATGCTTGTAGATGAGAGTTTCAGGATGATCAAGAATGTGGTTTCCCTTTTCATTAGGATTTCCTCCCTCCCACCCATCTCCACGATTTTTATTTCATGATTGATTATATGTTTATTTATGCTCATGATTACTATGTGTTAGACTTATATTTGTTGTTTTACATGATTAAGAACAGGGGGAAATGTCTTCGTCTGATGATCAGGTGGTTGCACTGGTTGTACGATTTCACTTAACACCTTTGAGACTTGATCTTCAGGGTCCTAGGACCCTAGGTAAGTAGGTAATTCATCTTTATTTCTTTAATCTTGCATTTTTTTCTCTCATATTAGTTTAGTTGCATTGCATTTTCATTTTTCTCTACTTTCATTATTGATTTCATCATCATATATGTATACTTAGTTATAAATTTTGTCAAAAAATTATTTTTCTAGATTAGTTGGTTTTGATTATGATCATATGAGAACAAGGATGAGTAGGCCATCCTGCACTTGACAGTTTGATGTTTCCTTGCAGGAACATGTTTACCAAAAGATGTTGTGGTTTTCATGCACTCTATGACGATCATATTGTTGGGTATGTGTTATATTCTCTACATGTGTGTGTGTGTGGGTGTGTTAGATTCGACAACTGTGTCCGACGATCCCTCTAGTAGTGCTCTTTTTGTCGTGTGTGCCAAGCGCTTCCTAGAGGGGTCTCAAGGGAGGCCGGGTATGCCCCCCCTGGTTATGCGTAGCGTTCGGGGCAGCGCCCCAAATATTTTTTTTTGGGTGGTTTTTGCTATTTTTAGCGGTTTTCTAAATTAATCCTGGATTAAGGGATTAGGGTTTTGGTATCTATGGAATACCTAAAAACATTGTATATATTGTATGGTGAATGGTGAAATTCGATATAATGAATATAAGAGAGGTTTTCCCCAGTTGAGGGTTTCCAGTATAAATCTCTGTGTACTATGTGTATGAGCCATTGATTAAATTCAGTTTTTCTTAAGAATCTATATGCATTGCTTTACTTCACAGGTTTAAAATTTACATGTGGTATCAGAGCTCGTTTTTGGCTTCAGAGGGACGCCTTTGCTGCTGAGGGTTTTTGTCGGTCTTGGTAGATCAAGTTTATCTTGGGTCTGTGATAAACCTGAGTTTAGTGGGAGATTTTGCAGTGGTTATTTGAGTGTATAAAGATGAATGTTGAGCTCTTCTAGAATCGATATAGAGAAGTTCAACGGTAAAAACATTGAGCTATGGAAGCTCAAGATGGAGGACCTTCTTGTAGACAAAGAACAATGGATCGTTGTAGATCCTGGTAGACAACCTACTGGTATGTAGTCTACTGGCACAAAGACGACTGGTACACAACCTACTAGTACACAAACTACTAGTACACCACCTACTGGTATGCCAAAGGAAGATTGGGAGAATTTGGACATAAGAGAAAGGAGTACTATTTGACTCTACCTGGAAGATTCCGTGTTGTTGAATGTCTCGGGAGAATCTACAGCCAAGGAACTATGGAATAAGTTAGGGAATTTGTATCAATCAAAATCCCTGGTAAACAAGTTGTTTCTTTGAAAGAAGTTGTATCATCTTAGGATGGAAGATGGAGATTCTGTAACAGAACATCTAAATGCCTTTAATACTTTGGTAAGTCAACTTGTCTCTGTTAATATTACGATTGCAGAAGAAGATAAGTGTATTAATTTGTTATCTTCTTTGCTAGACTCTTGGGATAATCTGGTTGTAGAAATTGGTAGTACCACTCAATCTACATTGAAGTATGAGGATGTAGTTTCATCCTTGTTCTCTGAAGAGATGAGGTGGAAAAGCATGGATGGTCATAGCACATATGCTTTATTTGTAAGAGGTAGTACCCAAGACAGGAATCCTGGGAAGCCTTCAGGGGGGAGATCTAAATCTGTAGGTAGATATAAGTCTCCAGGAAAATC
>SNQJ01S0041201.1:40676-51645 GCA_010110895.2 Picea sitchensis
GAAACTCTGATACCATTGTGGTGAACCAAGCTGGTTCACTATGTAAATATCTAGTATAAATAAGACACTAGGTTATAATCCATATGGACAAATAATAGATTTAGTAATAAAATGTATATGAGTGAATAGTATGATGATTACAATGAACAATGGGGGCTTGCTTATATACCCACGCGTGCCCTTTACCAATAGACATGTCCTTTGAGATATGTCATTTCATTATTAATAATTATTATTTAATTATTATCTTATTAATATCTAATTTATATGTATATTATGTTCATAACAAAAAAATTACAGTTTCTTGCTTTGTGTAAGTCTCTAACCCTTTTCGGATTCCATAACTTTTGAATGGTTGTTTCATCTTTTGGACTTCTTTTCTTTTCACTAACTGTTATCTTGAGCAAATTCTTAAGTATGAAGTATCGCAACTCTGAAAATTTGCAAGATTATGTTGTGTCACAGCTCTAAAGAACTTCAAAATTGTACTGTATCATGACTAGGAAAAACTTCAAGACTTGTGACATGTCGTAGTTAAAATGTTTTTTGTCGCGATACATCGCAAACACGCAAAACTTAGAATGTTGCGATATGACACATTTTGCAATGAAAACATTGAAGTTCGAAACTTTGAAAAGTTTCAAACTTGTGACATATTACATCTTCAAAAGACTCTAAAGCTGCAATTTTTCAGAACCTCGAAAATGTTCAAAGCCGTGATGTGTTGCATGCTTCAAAATTTTAACACTATGACGTGTTACAACCTCTAAAATTTTGACATGTGTGGCATGCTACCAAGTTGCAGAATTGCAAAATATATGTCACGACTTTCAAAAGTTTTAGGGGTTGCAACTCGTCATGAGTTACAAAAACCTCTGAAAGGGTGTAATACAACAATATTGTCGCTGAGATTGAAAACTTCTCACAACACGACACATTGCACAAATAGAAAGTTTCTATGGATATGATAGGTCGAGATTGGACAAAAGTTTCTCAAAGTGTGAAACACGTCAATCAGCCTTTTAAAAAGGTAAAAAAGGTTAAAAATGTTGATGATTGCAGCGTCGTGTGACATTCTCCAAGATACGTTCTCCTCTGGACTGAGTTGAGTCAACCTGTGAGAGAGCCCATGTGATGGGTGTATCGTTCTCCTTTGGACTAAGTTGAGTCGATTGTCTCCTTCCTTTGTACTCCTGTGGACTCAATTGAGTCAGGCTTGGGATGGTACTCCAGATGATTCCCCTGTGGACTCAGTTGAGATAGAGATCTGTTGAGTATGACGTCCCTGTGGCTGAGCACAGGTGGACGTGTCCCTAGTGGCTGAGCATTACTGGACGTGTGGATCCCTTGCTATATTGTCGTAGTGTACAAATCGGCCCCACCATATGTGAAAGATAATTAATGTTTATTGTAATAATTAATTATATTACTAAGTTATTGAGGTCGGCCCTATTGTGCCAATAGACACACATACTGATGTGTCTAGTCTTGTATAACTAAAGGTGATTTCCCCATTGAGGAAACACATTGTCACTTGTCATTTTGGAAATTTCAGATCTACTTATAAGGCTGAAGTGCGCACCTCTCTTGGGAGCTAGTTTCAAGGTTGTAGAGCACCCTCTTGTGTGCATCTAGGGTTTATGGTTGGGGGATCTTCTCTTGAGAATATAGCAAAGGATTGTTGGGTTTTTCTCCCTTGTTTGAGAAGGGTTTTCCTAGGATATTTCTTGTGTTCTTGTGCATGGTAATTCTTCTTGTGATCTTGGTTATTGCAACACGTGTGTATTGTGTTGTTGCATTTGTTTATGGTTCAAGTACATGCTAAATGAAATAAACCTCATGCTTGAGACTAGCATAGAGAAAATTCAACATGGTATCAAAGCAGAGTTCTTTAAGAGCCATTGCACAAGCTTTAAATCCATCCATCTTCTTTTTTGCAAAACCGTACAACCCTCTAGGGTTTCTGAAGAAAAAGTATGGCCCTCTCTTTCTTGGTTGTTTCAGCACCCTACACTGAAATGTTGGGGCTAAATTTGGCATAGGAGTGTACGACCTCCTTCAACGCATCTGCAGAGACTCTCAGAGTACAATTCTGAGAATTTTGGACTTTTGGCCCTAGGGTTTCTAGGGTTTCATAATTTTTTGCAGAAATTTCGGTTATAGGGTTTCTACAACTCACCAGTGTTCATGTGACCTTCTAAAGGCTTATTGTTGGAAGTCATAAGTCCAAGGAAACTTAAGGTTGCTATCCTAACCTAGCCGTTAGGTTTCCTACCCTAGTTGCTAAGGGTTTGTGGAAGAATCTGCAAACCATGAGGAACAAAACCTTGGTGGAAGATAGGATTGATGGATCAAACAAATTCAGTTCCTGGAAACCAAGACTATAGATCACCCTAGAAGAGGATGACCTATTGAGTGTGATACAAAAGGCTCTACCAGAATCAACTACCGATGAAGAGAAGGAAGAATGGAAGGAATATGACGTCAAGGAAAGGAAGATAATCATCTACTTAGTGAGAGATCATCTCCTACCTCGTATTTCCAACCTAAAGACAACTTATGAGATGTACGAAGCATTGAAGAATATATTTGAGAGTAACAACACCCTCAGAGCTCTTACTTTGAAGAGCCAACTTCAAAATATCAAGATGACAAAGATGACACCGCTGCTACTTTCTTCATGAAGATTTCAGAGATTAGAGATCAACTAGGTGCCATAGAGAAACTATATCAGACATAGAACTTGTCTCGACTACTCTCAATGCTCTTCCAAAGCATTGGGAACCATTTCTTCAAAGTATCAGTGGTAGAGCAGAACTACCTACTTTTGATCATCTATGGATAGACTGTACCCAAGAAGAAATCAAACTTATAGCCAGAGGAGTGCAAGACTATCCTCATGATGACAATCATGCTCTTGCCTTTCATACAAAGAAAGGAGGAAAGAATAGAAGAAGCTTCAACAAAGCATTCAAAGGAAGAAAGGAAGACAACTTGCCTCCATTGCTGATGTTGATCCAAAGCCACATCAAAGAGATGAAGACATCAAAGATGAAGCCTTCTTCTTCATATCAACACTCTCAGGTACAGTTCCTACTGATAATGATATTTGGTTAATTGACAGTGGTGCCGCCAGACACATGACCGGATATAGAGATCATCCGACAAACCTTGTTGAGAAAGAGACCAATCTACATGTTGTACTTGGAGACAATGCCATATATAATGTGAAAGGGGTTGGAACTTCTACATTCCAACTAGATTCTGACATACCCCTTCAGTTGAGTGAGGTACTATATGTACCTGGGACGAAAAGAACCTTGTCTCTATTTCTGCCTTAGAGGATAAAGGCTACACGGTTACCTTCTCTTAAGGAAAGGTTCTTGCATGGCACACAAACTCACATATGAATTCTTCCCGAGTGATTGGTGTTCGAGAAAACAACTTATACAGATTGATTGTCTGACCAGTCCAGGCCCCATTACATGATACTATCAGCTTGAGTGAGCTATCGCATATGAGACTTGCTCATATTCATTATAGAGCTCTTCCTGCTCTAGGGAAGATGGTAACAGGCCTTCCAGAGGTACAGGTTCAACATAATGGTGTTTACAAAGGTTGTGCTCTTGGAAAAAATGTCAAAGGGTCCTTCTTGAGCAGTGATAGCAGATCCAAGGGGATCTTGGACTTGATACATTAAGATGTGTGTGGACCCATGACATTTGCTTCCTTGAACGAATATTTGTACTATGTTCTCTTCATCGATGATCACTCTCGAAAGACGTGGATTTATTTCTTGAAGACCAAAGATGGATTCCTTGCGAGATTTCAAGAATTTAAAGCTCAGATTGAGAACCTGACTGGGAGGAGGATCAAGGTGCATAGATCAGATAATGGAGAGAGTATACCTCCATGGATTTTAGTGATTTTTGCAYTGAGGCAGGGATCAGGAGGGAGTACACCGTTCCTTATAACCCTCAACAAAATGGGGTTGTAGAGAGGAAGAACAGAACCATCGTTGAGGCAACCAAAGCGATGATACATGATCAGAATCTACCTATAATTCTGTAGGAAGAAGCATCCATGACCGCAATATATGTTCAGAATAGGAGTCCTCACCAGATTTTGAAGAACATGACTCCTGAAGAAGCCTTCACCGGAGTGAAGCCTGAGATTGGACACTTCAGGATATTTGGGTGTCCAATGTACTTTCATATACCCAAGGAGAAGAGGTCAAAGCTAGACTCTTCAGGCAGAAATGGTACATTTGTGGGGTACAGTGAATCTTTGAAGGCATATCGGATATACATCCCTGGTCAGAGACAGATCGAGGTTAACAGAGATGTCATCTTTGAGGAAGAGATAGCCTTCCGAAGATCCAGAGAATCTCGAATGGAGATTGACAACGAGACAATACCTTCTCCCTCTTTAGCAGTTCAAAGGGAGACAACCATTGATCTAGTTGATCCAATTGCTCTAGTAGATTCTCCCAGAGACATTAGAGTAGGCCATAAAAGATATGCCTGGGCTCGATAGACTTTGTAGGAGGCAGAGGGACATGCAACACCTCGAGGCACATTCCGAGAGAGAAAGAGACCACAGAGGTTCTCGAGCTATGTTTAAGCCATGAGCCACATCATTGATACTGAGCGTTCTTGTCATGGAGAAGCAACAAGTCAGCAGGTATGGCAAGATGCCATGACAGAAGAGTATCAATCCATCATGAAGAATGATGTGTGGGATATTGTTCCGAGATCGGAAGGGAAGTCTGTGGTGACTTCCAAGTGAATCTATAAGATCAAACATGCAACTGATGGAAGTGTCGAGAAGTACAACGCGAGATTTGTAGCTAGAGGATTCTCATAGGTGGAGGGAATTGATTATGAGGAGACATTTTCTCCTGTAACCTGATACACTTCCATCAATACTATCATTGCACTAGTTGCATCTATGGGTTGGAGACTACATCAGATGGATGTAAAGACAACCTTTCTCAATGGTGAGATTGAGGAAGAAGTTTACATCAAGCAACCAAATGGATTCATAATACATGAGCATAAATCTCATGTGTGCAGGTTGAAGAAAGCCCTGTATGGACTAAAACAGGCACCTCGTGCTTGGTACGAGAAGATGGATGGATTCCTGATGAGTTTGGGCTTCAACAAGAGTGTTGTTGATCCAAACCTATATTATCACATTGTTGGTGACAAGTGCATGATCTTGGTCCTGTACATTGATGACTTATTCCTCACCGGTTCAAAAAGACTTATTGTTGAATGCAAGCAAGTATTGAATTTTGAATTCGAGATGAAGGATCTGGGTATGATGCACTACTTCTTGGGACTAGAAGTATGGCAGAGGACTGATTAGATTTTCCTGAGTCAAGGAAAATATATAGTGGAGATATTGAATAAATTCGGTATGACAGGCTGCAAATCCATGCCTACATCGATGGTGATGGATCTGAAGAAAATGAATGAGGCTTCTATTGATTCAGGCGAGATTGATCCACATCTATACCAACAACTGATTGGATCATTGATGTATCTGGTTAACACCAGACTTGATATATGCTATGCAGTGAACGTACTCAGTCAATTCATGAGTCAGTCGAGACAGACTCATTAGATAGCAGCGAAGCATGTGTTGAGATATCTACAAGGCACAGTTGGATATGGCCTGAGATATGCCTCCGATGTAGACACGAGATTGCAGGGATATGCCGATGCAGATTGGGCAGGGAGCGTAGTGAACCGAAAGAGCACATCTAGTTGTTGTTTTACCTTGGGGTCAGCCATGGTTTCCTGGTGCAGTAGGAAGCATAGCTCTGTGGCTTTAATTACCGCAAAAGCAGAGTACATAGTGTTATGTGTGGCATTCCGCGAAGTAGTGTGGCTTCGCAAGCTCCTTGCAGATTTATTTGATCATGAGATGTATTCTACCATTATTCATTGTGATAACCAGAGCTGTGTGAACCTCTCAGAGAATCCGGTGTTTCACGATAAATCGAAACACATTGAGATCAAATACCATTATATCAGAGATATGGTGCAGAGGAAAGCAATACATGTGCAATACCTTTCTACACATGAGCAGATTGCAGATGTCTTCACCAAACCGCTTGCCAGAACGAAATTCGAGTACTTCCGTGAGAAACTTGGCCTGGTGGAGAATGCCTCCCTAACTGAGAGGGAGTGTTGATGATTGCAACATCGTGTGACATTCTCTAAGATACGTTCTCCTCTAGACTGAGTTGAGTCGACGTGTGAGATAGCCCATGTGATGGGTGTATTGTTCTCCTCTGGACTGAGTTGAGTCGATTGTCTCATGCCTTTGTACTCCCGTGGACTCAATTGAGTCAGGCTTGAGATGGTACTCCAGATGATTCTCCTACGGACTCAGTTGAGATAGAGCTCTATTGAGTATGACGTCGTTGTGGCTGAGCACAGGTGGATGTGTCCCTAGTGGCTGAACACTAGTAGACGTGTGGATCCCTTGCTATATTGTATGAGTGTAAGATTTACTTGTAACCTTAATTGTGATGTAAAGGGTACAAGTCGGCCCCACCATATGTGAAAGATAATTAATGTTTATTGTAATAATTAATTATATTACTGAGTTATTGAGGTCGGCCCTATTGTGCCAATAGACACACCTATTGTTGTGTCTAGTGTTGTATAAATAAAGGTGATTTCCCCATTGAGGAAACACACATGTCACTTGTCATTTTGGAAATTTCAGACCTACTTATAAGGCTGAGGTGTGCACCTCTCTTGGGCGCTAGTTTCAAGGTTGTAGAACACCCTCTTGTGTGCATCTAGGGTTTATGGTTGGGGGATCTTCTCTTGAGAATATAGCAAAGGATTGCTGGTTTTTTCTCCCTTGTTTGAGAAGGTTTTCCCAGGATATTTCTTGTGTTCTTGTGCATGGTAATTCTTCTTGTGATCTTGGTTATTGCAACACTTGTGTATGGTGTTGTTGCATTTGTTTATGGTTCAAATACATGCTAAATGAAATAAACCTCATGCTTGAGCCTAGCATAGTGAAAATTCAACAAAAAAGGGTCCATTTTTCTTTATAAAAGGCAACAAAGATCTTTTTTATTACTAATTTTACACTTCACTAATATCATTGGAGCACGATAACAAGCAGTGTAAAGATTCCCTCATTGTTAGGAGTGATCAAAGAGGTCATGTTTCATCTTTTCAACACTCTCTTGCCTATTGTCATTTGTCCATTATTCCAGGTAAGCAATGTTCCACTCATGTACGTATTGTTTTCCATTTCTTCAAATAATCCATTCATCCTTAGGGATTTTTGTTTTTCCACCTAACCAATAAAGGATTCCACATCAACACTAATACACACACACTATAACACAATTGAATGATAAAAGATAAAATAAAATAAGAAGAAACATTTGGACCTCCGCCAAAGAAATCACCTCAACCAGGCATAGCAGAAAAGGGCTCTCGCAAGGAAATTTTAATCAAATTTAGGGCCCCGGTTTCAAGCCACCTAAAAAGGGGAAAACTCTGCCACCCGATCCAAGCATGTGACCTATGCATCCAATTATTCGAGAACTTTCCCCTCAATTATACTTATTTGGTGTGGGGTCTTCTTCTAGCAAAATCCTCAAAGAATTATCAATTAGGACAAAAGAGAAAAGTTGGGAAAACTCAAAAAATTATGTTTCCAAGGTTCTATAGTCATCACTTTTTCCTTCTTAATGCCAAGAAATTCCTGCGAATGCTATTAACCGACAATTCATAGTAAGTTCACACATTTTGATGATGATACCCTGTTCTTCCTTCATCAAACCCCAGGTTTTGGGCCACCTCATAAGAAGCAAGCTTGACAAAATAAATTAAAAATAAATAAATTAACTACTAGAACCCAACCTCAAAAGCACTTAACTCACAATCATCATAGGAAACCTCAAATTTAGTAGGCCCTTGTTTTCTTTCAAATTCTCTTTTACTTCTAACATGGGTTATTCCCATCATTTACTGCTACTTTTTAACGAGATCCCACCAATGTTTGATCCAGAAGCTCAACAAATGGAAACAAAGGGTGATTTCTTGGAAAGGCATTTGGGTGCCTCTAGATTGCCCAACACCAAAATATATGGGTCCTAAAACCACTTCCTCAGAAGCCATGTTTCCTCTATCTTTATTTAAAAAGAAAAATCTTTCACCAAAATGGGAAATTTATTTTGATTTTTCTTCTAACTCAACTAATGTGCTCCGTTGTTGAAATAGATGAGTCATAGGATCTATAGATGGCATCAAAGAGAGAAAGAAAAAAAAAAGAACTAGCGATTGAACTAAGCCCAAACAAGGAAGAGATAGTAGATCTTGACACAAAGGTGAGCACCCATGGAATTGTTTATGTCGACACTTCGTGCAATATGGATGTGGGCACAACTTACAAATGGGGTGAGCTATATCAGATGTTCAAGGAGGAAACCTACCCAAAGCTCCCTATTATGCCTAGGGAAGTAAACCTAGACTTTGGTGTCTGCCAACAAATTAAGAAATTAGGGTTGCACAAGGTCGCAACCAGACCGATAGTACTCCCTTGCAAAGTCATTTCATGGCTAATGAGTCAAGTGGATATTGAGCACATATTAGTCAGGGATGCTTCCAGGAAAGCTATAGCCTCATTACAACCCTTAGCCTTGGAAGTTTACTACAAATTTCCCAACCAATTATTGATCTCACTGAGGAGTGGATTCTACAACTTTCCTTGAACTATCATGACCTCCTCAAGAGCTAGTGGATCGATCCCAAAGCATTTAGGGCTATGAGAATGGGAGCTTACCCCACAAGACACTTAAGAGCGCCATATAAAATCACGGTGGCTTTGATTAGCAAATTATATGGAGAGGAGGATGCAACACAGTTTAAAGAATCTCGGGTGCCCCTAATCCACCGAGTCACTCAAACTGGAAAAATCTTCAATTATGCTTGTATACTTTTGGAATCAATGGCTCAAACCACCTCCAGGGAGAAACACACAACCCTAGACATTCCTCTAGCATTCTTGATGTCCTCTTATATACATGACATTTCCTGTGTAGTAAACAAATTTCCGGGAATGGGCTAGCTATGGCAGTCCAACGAGGCAACAATCCATATATACTGTCAGATCTTGTGGGAACATTGCTTCAGGATTCACTACACCAAGATTTGCGAGTATTTTATAGCATCCATGCATAAGTTTATTTTTTGTGAGCTTTCCCAATGTATGACAGAAAAGGATATGCATGTGATCAATGAGATTGGTGACTCTTACGTCATAGAGAGATGCACATATATAAGGATTTTTGGAGCCATTAAAGCACCACATTTGTTACCTCAATTCATCCTTGATAAACTGGCTCTACAAGAGTTATCCTATCAAATGTTTTTGCATGGTGTTGGTGCATCACTCTCTTGTGAAAAGAAAGAACTGTGGCCCCCATTTCCTTTTCACATAAGGGCCTATGGAAATAAAGGTGTAAAAGAAGCAGTAGTAGAAGCCAAAGTCCTAGCCACTTTCCATTTTGGAGAGAAAAGATTCAGAAGTCACGATTCATTAAACATAGTCGATCGTCATTTCCATGCATGTAAATACAGATGGCCATATCATAATGAAGTATGGAAGGAAGAAGAAGGATACAGAAGAGCCACATCTCTAGATGAAGTTCCCTTCAAAATGGGTAGTAGCAGTAAAGGAGGCAAAGACAAAAGGAAAGAGTAAATGGAAAAAGAGAGACTCGAGACAAATGCTAGATAGAAGGAAGTAGCAGGAGCAGTAGCAAAAGATAAAGCTAGACTAGAGAAAGAAGTTGAAGCTCTAAGGTTACAAAACGAGGCTAAAGCTTTAAGATTGCACGAAGAGGTTGAGGAAAGAAAAATAAATTAAGAATTGAGACCGACTTAGGAGAGGAGGCCATAAAGAAGAAGAGAGAAGAGGAAGCACAAAAGAAGAAAGAAGAAGAGGAGGCAGAAAAGAAAAGAGAAGAGGAAGCTAGAAGATTAGAACCCTTGGACACTAGGACTTCTATCCTAAAATTGTATGCAACACCCTAGGAACATCTATCATAGGGGGTCATTTTCTCCTAGGTGAGCTCGATTTGGGGAAGCTCACCCCTTCCATGTCCGATGCGGTTGCAATTTTATATGCATTTGTATTTGACAAAACCAAAGGTAGAATGGTAAAGAAATTGTATAGAAGACAGTAATTACCAAAAGTTCCTAAACTAATGGTTATTATTGAGACATTGTTGATGGAAAACAAAAGAACAAATCCTATTACCACAACTTCTACAAGTGACGCCTTTTCCTATGCTTTAGAATTTGACCTCCGAAGGATGGCTAAATAAATTGAAGATACAAATGAAAGGTAGAGAAACTAGAACAAGAGGTGGCCCATTACAAGGTGGATATGACCATCCTATCCAAGTTCAAGGTCCGCGTCTTTGAATTCCAAGATGAACTCAACACCATTCATAGGCCAATGTACCTTCAAGAGTTCTAGAATCATGCAACCCAATTCTCGCCTACCTCAAAAATGTCAAAGATAAAAGGGTAGTGTTGTATGGAGTTCAAATAAGCATGGATGAACTCATAAAGTGGCAAGCAGAGGAGAAGGATGTGTGCTCCAGAAGACTCGCCGAACATGACTAGAGAGAAATCCAATGTAATTATGCAACCTAGGAAAATTGTCAATCAACGAGCATGTTACTCAAAAAAGATATAACTCCTTCTGTGAATAACTGCAAACACTTACACCTTGTTGCGGAAAAAGTGATAGAAAGGTGTCACCTCCCATCACTTGGAGACATGGGCTCACCTTGACCCATGAAAAATATTTAAATGAAAAAGAGGAAAGTATTAGAGGCAAAGGAATCACAATTACTAACCCTTCCAAAGAAATTAACTCCATTAATTCTTTCCTTAGCACACCTAAGAGAGGAATGGAA
>SNQJ01S0041202.1:0-14196 GCA_010110895.2 Picea sitchensis
TCGTAAACCAAACTTAATTAATTGGTCGCAAAGAATAGAAGTGTGAAAATAATTCAAACAACATATAGAGGATAACCAAGTTTAAGCCTAAACAAAAGAGATATATTGGAAAACAAAATAGATCATGTGGTATGATAAGAAATATTAATTATGCTCATAAAGATGTGAGGCTATGAATAGAAATCATTGTATAATATATTGGATAGAAGGAGATAGAAATTATTTACCTTTGTATTGGACTATGTTTTCATTGATGTCAAAGGGTTGATATCAAGTGTTTCCATAGTGATGTGTTGTCATTGATGTCAATGTTGATATCAAAGGAAGTTGTATCATTTATTTTAGCTCATGGTTGATAAGAAGTACCAAATGGATGAACTCAAAATTGGTCCCCTTATGGTGAAATCCCTCAGGCTTTGGGAAGTCCAAACGGTTAAGTGGTTAAGTGGTTAGGTAGCCCTAACAATGTGGTTAAGGAACCCAAGTTTGGTTGAGAAATAATTTAATGAAGATTAGTAAATTTGTAGGTGATACTATTCTAGATGGACAATACATGTTGTGTCATTTCTAGTGATATGTGGTACTCCAAGTGAATCATCATATGGCTCTGTGAAGTTGTCAAAGAAGTTAAGAAGGTCAAAGAAGTCAAATTATTCTAGAAGCTGCGACAAGAAGTTGACTAGTCAAAGTGGTTGCAACCAGGAGTTAATAATGAGTTAAGTTGTTGCAAAAATAAAATAATTAAAAATAAATTAGTTGCAACTAGAAGTGGTATGTTTACTATTTGTGGATAAAATGGTTGGCTACTTGGAGAGTATAAATAAGATATCAAAGGTCTCTTATGAGGAGGAACTTTAAGCACATTGAATATCCATTATCTTGTGAAATTTTTATTGCATGTACTCATTGACACGTGAAGTTATGCAAGTGAGGTAGCAAAGGAGGGTTGATGGTGAAAGTTTCGAATTTTAAGAAAAAATCTTAGTTTTTGAAGTGTACAGGGTTGAATTGGAGGAGATAGTGTACATACGTGGTCTAGGTATAGTTGAAAAAATCCATGAAAGCTTGAGTTGATGTTGGTTAGAGGTCCTTGAAGTCTGAAGTAAGTTCTGAGGTTAGTATTCTATAGGTTCAAATCATCTACAAAAGTTCTTGTATGGTTACATGTTTTTTTTAATGATCACTTATGCTTAATATGGTATGGTGAATGCTTAAGGCATTCTTGGTGTGGTTGTTTTGATATATGGATATGGTATATGTTGGTTGGTTGAACGAGTGAGAAACACTCTTATGTATGGTAGAATTCTGATATGGTTGAGGGATATCTATGTTATATGATGATGTATGCATGAGGGACATGCATAGTTTGTTGGAGATGCTTCTTTGATGATATGGAACATATACATGTTGGTTAGTGACAGGTTGGAAGTGGCAGCAAAGGACACCCTAGTTTTCTGAGATATGTAGGATGAAGGAGGACATGTCACATACATATGTGGGTTGAAGGAGAATAGGGTATGTACATTCAAGTGTTGTAGAATATAGAGGTCACGAACCTATGTAGAATATTTGATAGATTGTTTTATGTCTACAAGCTAGGTCTCGTACTTGAGGGTTGGATTCCTCACATCTGAGTTAGTGTTGAGATTTGGATGGTGGGTCTTGTATTGAGAGTTGGTTCTCTCTCGGATTTGGTACTCTTTTCATTTGGTGATGATAAACCCCGAAGATTGTAGTCCCATGTAACACATAATACAAAAGATTTCACATATATATATGATGTTCTTTGTGTTCATTATGGTGATGGTTTATTGTTCTCTATTATTGATTAATTTTGTTGATATATGAAAATATCTAATTGTGAATGAATAATAATGTCTTAAGTGGTTGGTAACAACTAAGTTTTGAGAGAAGTGTAAAAATATCCACACAGATATTCACCCCCCCTTTCAGTGTGGTTGGTGTGTCCAACAATTGATATCAAATAAGGCCTTCATCATAATCCTTACAGGATTTAAGGAGATCCATGGACACACAAATGGATAAACATGCAGTAGAATTTCGCTTCTTTTATGAGATAGATTACTCTATATGGAAAAGAAAAATGAAATGGTATTTGAAGTCAAAAGGAGAAGGTGTTTGGGATATAGTTGTTTCCAAATCAGTTCCCTCGAAGAAACAATCCAAATATGCAGCCCAAAAGGAATCAAAGAAGAAAAATGAACTTGAATTCAATACCATCTTTAATGGACTCTCAGGTTATGTCAAAGAAAGCATAGGACAATGTACCTTCGCCAAGGACCTATGGTTGAAGCTAGAGAAGGCATATCAAGACAAAAAACAAGACACATAAGACAATCCCATCAAGGACATGAAGAAAATCAATGAAGATAAAGACCCTCCAAAATCTTTTGATGGAAATGATTATAAATATAATGATGTTGAATGTTCTCCTACAAATAAAGAACAAGATCTAGAATAAGTTTGTGTAAAATCAACTAATTGTTATCTTATAGATGAAGAGGAAGAATTGTTGAAGCTTAAAGATAAATTTCTAGATGGTTTAGAAGAAGTTGGAAATTAAACATAATATGATTCAGATGCTTTTGAGGATCTTGAAAGATTTACTAAGGAGTCCCTAGAAAATTACCAAAGGCATATCATGGCACTAAAAAAATTTCTCAAGAAACAAGAAGAAAGTGAAACTAAGAAAAAGACCCAATTAGAAGTAAAATAAAAAGAAAACAAGAAACTAAAGACTGAAAAAAAGTAGTCAAGCAGAAGAAAAGAAGAAGGTATATGATGAGCTTAGAAAAATCCTTGAATATATTGAAAAAACAAAAGAAATCAATGTCAATCTAAGGACCCAACTTGAAGAATCGAGTAAATGGAAAGGAAGAATCATGCCATAAGTTGGAATCATAATTTGTTGATATCAGAAGGAAAACAAAGAATTCAAACAAGTTCATGAACAACTCAATAATCTTGGATGAAATCCTAGATAGCCAAAGATTTCCAAATGATAAATATAGCCTTGGATACAACAAGGAAGCAACACACTCTGAAGCTAGCACTTCTAAGAAGCATGATGTAGGTCCTTCATTTTCAAAAGGTGGAAGCAAAGCTGCAAGTCAATAACCTACACAAAAAGGGAAACATTCAGAAGATCAGAACAATGAATACACCAAGAAGCCATTCCTACACCTCAAAGAAAATTCAAAAGAGAGACACCTTCAAGGTTGACACAAAAGCACATGTATAAAAAAAAAATTCATGGTCATTGATTCTCATGTAATGAATATGGTCACAAATCTTTGGATTGTAGACATGTTGGAAGATTCAATAACATCTTAATATGTTGGAGATCTAATCTAGTGGGACACATTGTTGCACATTGTCACACCATGAGATGTTACAGTTGCAGTGGGTTTGGCCACAAATCCCATAATTGTTGGAATTCAAGGAAACAGTCAATGAGAATTTTTTCATACAATATCACAAGAAGAGCAAATGAAACATGGAAGGAAGATAATGTTTAAAGGATGGAAGCTCAGAGTACAAGTGATAAGAATTTAGGGCACTCTCAAAAGTGGATGAAGAATACTGAACATAATGGTTGCCATGAACATAATGGCAAGCTCAAGCTTAAGTGTTTTTTGAGGCATACGCGGGTTCCTATGTGAACAATTGTGTACATACTCAAGCTCTTTTATGGAAAGGTCGCATACATATGTGATATGTAGGAGGACAGGTCACGTACCTAAGTTAAAGTTTTGAAAAATGGGTGTACGGATGAGTTGCAACATGGTTTGATGGTACGTATGTTTTCAGTTTTTCATGAATAAAGGTATGCTTGTATGTGTGTCTGATAAATGTATGGTGATAATATATGGTTGAGTTTTGGAACATATGCTTGAGGCCTATCTTGGATTCCTAGTGTGTGGATTGAGGCATTTATGTTAAGGAATAGTTTTGGTTATGTTAAGTACTTATCATTAAAGTTGTGGCACCTTTTTTATGAGGTATATCACGGGTAATGTGATACTAGATAAAGGTATGTCATTGATATATTAAGGTGCATTCTTGGTACATGTCTAGAGGTATTATTGTTCGATTATACTCATTGTAGTGAATGTTTTTGAGGTAGATCTATTGCATTACATGGTTGGTACATATGTGAACTCTACTGATATATCTTAAGATGTATTGTGAGAAGCTTTTTTTTGGTAATGTCGGTTCATGCTTGAAGATACATATTGGGACATATTGTTGGTGAAGTTTTGGCACATGGTTTGATGTAAGGGTTTATGATAGTGTGATGTATTGTTAGAGGCCTACTTGTTGAATATATTGACATTTGGTTGATGTACATGTTTGGTACATGAATGAGACACTTAGTTGATGAGTTGGCATATACATAAGGTGTATGGTATGGTGATGTTGGTAAATCTTGATGAGATTGGTGATGGTGGTAGGTTGATGCATATATTTGTGATATTGGCATATACTTGATGGTTATCCTTGTGATATTGTGATATGGTACATGTCATGATTGAGAGTGATATGGCATATGGTTGAGACACTTGATATGGTGCATGTTGATTGAGGTCTACTTGTTGATATACATTGGCGGTACATATCTTGGATACATTGACACATAGTTCATGGTAGTTGGTTGAGGTATATGACACTTGATTGAGGTACAAAGTTGGTATGTTGTATGGTTGATGATGTTATTGGTATTAGTACATTGATAGAAGCACATTTTGGTCATCTTGATACATGCTTGGTACACATTCAACACATATTATTGGTATATGGTTGAGGAACTTCATTCATGATATCTTATGGTATATGGTATTTACATTGTTGATGTACATATTTGATGTGCATGGTTGGGGCATGGTGGATACATGTTTGATGCATGATTGGTACATACTTGGTACATTATTAGAGGCATATTCTAGTTGGAACATGGTTTATGGAGATGTGGAATATATGTATGGATTTACTTTTAGAAGATCATCTTGATTATGGTACATTTTGTTGTTTATGAGTAGTCTTCATTGATGCACATCTTGGTGATATTGTGCATGTTATCGCCCACTTTCACAGATAACTAGGAGATCATGCCTCAAGGCCCACACATCCTAGACATGGAGTACCGAGCGCAGGATTGACTTCAGCATGGCCCTGGAGGGCCCACCTTTTCTCTCTTCCAACATATTTATTCTATCAGCAGTAGCATCAGTCTCCACCACCATCAGCTTGGTCTTGTGTTAGAGAGGGTTCTTTCTTCATGAGGTAATTAGTTTGGGTATCATGGTATGTGTCACTTTGATCATCAAAACCATTAAATGTATGCATTTGATTCCTTTTATTTCTAACAGCTGCTTGAACCTTACACATTCCCACTTGACGATGTTTTAGGGATTGACAGGATGTCCTAGTAAGCCTGTGTCTATTGGTTTTCGTTAGCCACTCGGGGTTGGCTCTGAGAATCCATCATCCACTCCCTTCACAGTTTCACTTTTCCATCTTGTTTCCTGCTCAACTGTCCCATTACACTTGTCCGGGAACTAGGTTGACCTATTTCTAGGTTTGCACCTTATCTAGTGGGAAGAAGGGGCTAAAGGCTGAGAAGATAAAAGCAATATGGTAAAAGATAAAATCCTAAGAAAAAAACCTCAAGATGCTTCACCGAGGGGTCCCCGAGAAAGCAATAAAAGGATTCTCAACAAGAAACAAGAGGGACCTTAAAAAATAATAAAAACAAGACCTAAATAGAGGATAGGGGGTCTCATCGCGATCCATCCTATTAGGTCCATGAGTACCTAGCAGTATGACATTGCCATCAGATGGTTACCACGCCAAGGACATGACCTTGGTTGCATGGCCAAGGGAAAGGGGGTCTTATCACGAGCCAACATTATCATTTCTATGAAAATACTTGTGGGTAACACTGTCACCACTGGTCACCATGCCAGGGCAGTGTCCCCTGATTATATCTTGAGAAAAATAAGAAAAAAACAATAAAATAATGAAATAACGAAAAGAATAAAAGGGATGAATGGGATTGGAAAGAATTACATCCATGACAAGTACAACTCTCCTACGAAGGCACCCATAGGTAACACATTGCATCCTTGGCCTGCACCCACTTGCTTGGACATCCCTTGACCACTTCATCCACTTACATGGCTTGGAAGAGGTCTCTTCTAGGAACTTCCCTTATTCAGTAGACACGATCCCAATAGGATACCTTTTCCTTTTCTCAGACTTGTATAGTAGGTTTGTGTAACGTATTTGAGTTATTCACCGATCTATTAGGGTTTTTATGCATATTTTTATTAATATTGATGGTGAAATGTGATTGACATTTCTATGATCCCTGTGACTGATGAGCCCATGGAGGGTGTAGCTTTTGATGTGCAGGACCATGCCCAACATACAGGTACCATCTTGGACTGGTACACATTCGAAGATGATTAGTTCAGACCTCCATAGGGCTAAAGATCCCATCAGGTGGATACTTAGACCCCATCACGGGGAAGATACAGGATAGAGATGGATCCAGAGCTTTGCACCAAAGGAGAAGATGACGTTCCACCAGAGGCACCCCGACAGAGCTTGACCTAGGGGGGTTGACCCTTTCTTAGTGGAATGTTGGCCTTGGGAGCTGAAGGATGTCACCATATTGACCATGAAATCACTGAACATCATGGACATTTTGGGGGGGAAACTAGGCAACAGTGGCACGTGTGGCAGGTTGGAGAATCCCAAGGAGGGAAAATGTTTTGCTCTAGGATGCCCCATCTACCCAAAAAGGGGATAACATCTCCCTTGGAGGGGATTTTACTCTCTTTTCAGCTTGATTTAGGATTTAATTTGTCAATTTAATGAAAAACAATATGATTTTGTTATTTTGGCCTTATCGACCTTTTACATGACCTAAAAAGTAAAATTAGGTCGTGATATTATATAAATGGAGGATTTCCTCCTTGATTTTTTCATCACAACTCATTCACTCCATAAGGAGGTCTAAAATTTGCACCCTGTCTTGGGTATTTGGCTAAGTTGGTGAGGCACACCTATTGAAGGAAGATATTTTTGGCATCTCTTGGATTTTCTCTTGGTGGAAGGTGTTACAACTAGGGTTTGCATGCTATTTCATGATGATATGTAAGTATTTTTTCTGCAAAAATTCTTAAATTAATGGTTGTAGTCTTATTTTCTTTCATATGTTTATAATTTGCTGAATAAAACCCTAGGTGACAAGCACACAAGTAGGTCCTTGTCTCATGTCCCCATTAAGAGAAATTTTCAGCCATTAAGGAAGAAAAAGAGATCATAGTCGTAGCTACACTCCTTTCTCTTCCTCCCTTTTTCTAGTCATACCATCTAGAATTCAAGAGGAAGAAGTCATCCCAGGCCTAGGTTATCTACACTTAGGGTTTTTTTTCTTTTAGGGTTTGATGAAAGAGCCTTGTTGTAGCAACACTCTCGCTCATTAGACTTTATTGTCTTGATTTTGTGCTTCATTGAGCTAGTTGTTTTCCATCTAAGGAAGGAGGAGAGAGCATGAGGCATTTCCATAGAAACGCCAGAGTGAGACTGTCTCCCCTAGGGTTTTGTTTCTAAGGCCCTGCCATAGAAATACTTTAGAACTCTTCCCTCTAGTCCTTAGCCATCCTCCTTCAACCCTTGTGTCCTCCACTCCATTTTACCCTAAAGGCACTGATCTAAAGTCCTACATTGTTGAAGTGAATTTGACCACAACACTCTCAAAACCTTGAAATAAATCCCTAATTTCACTAACCTTAGCCTAGACTAACCTACTAACCTTAAGTGTTGATGTCATCCTTGGCTATTATATCATTGATGCAACAATATTTTGTCTTTTGAGCAATTGAATGGTGATCTAAGGAATTTATTAGATAATGTGTTTATTGGTTACATCGAATGCCATATTTTCCTAATATTTATTGGTGAAGTGACATTACTTTCATAGCTATATTTATAAACATTGACTTCGTCAATATTTATTGCCATATTGCTTACATATTTATTAGATAGTCATATGAAGTACTAACCCATTGAATAAACTTGCACATATTAGTTTGTTGTTGCTTTGTTCCAGGAAGGTATACTTCTTTGGGGGTTTTACTTCTTAAATTGGCCTTTGGCTGGACTATCTGTTTGAGTGGTGACTTGTGAAGGGGGAAAATATTATCTTTGTCTTATTAGCCTCTTGCCTCTTTAAAACCCCAGGTCACCGAGGAAGTCTCCCCTGGACCTAACCTCCCTAAAGAGAAAGAAACATCCCATTATCGTGACATTGGGTGGGATTGGTTCATTTTATGTCAGTTTGGCCTTCTATCTTATAGCCTTTTATCCTAGATACAAACTGCACGATAACATTTTGGTGCCATTGTTGGGTAACATTGATTCATTTCTCCTCAAGACGACACTTTTCGATAAGCCTTTCCTCAGAGAATCTTATTCTTACAATCTTACCTAGCGAATCCACTTAGGGTGTTTTCCCTTATCCTTTGATAGTTTCAGGTAAATTATCTGGAAAATCCACTAACATTTTTTAGGGTGCCACCTTACTCTCAAATCTATGATATTTCCAAGTTATGGGATCATGGAACACTGGGAACAAATGTATCTGACTATTGATTTTAAAAGTTTTCAAGGATACCAAAATTACTTTGATACAAAATGGCTAAACAACCCCCCAAGATTTTGTGGTCTCTTAGCTCCTCACATTGTAAATCATTTGGACTATATGAGTGAGCCAAATTGGGAGGAGAGGATTCTATTATAAAATTATTCATACTTACTCTGCCATCCTACTTGCAAGATTGGTTTAAGAGTTGTTGCAAATATAGGGGTATATCATATTTCATACACCTCATCAGTAGGTTTAATGACTTTACCAAACCGTATTTCCAAATATATGAAGATGCCCTCCATAATCTCAGAATATCTTTGGAAGATGGAGGATTCACTACTAAGATTATAGCAGTTCTCAGAAATGTATATCATATTCAACATCAAGAACCCTCTGATATGAAAGAAGAGATTTATGAAGAACATTGCCAGCCCCTTGAAGAAGAGAAATATTTCTCCCATGATTCAACAGAATGCAAGAAAGATATAACTAGAGATAAGAATTATGAGGACGAAGCATCAGTAACCGCTCTCCAGTATGATGAAGCTCTCTAAGATCCTATCCCTCCTGCACAAGGTGAAGAGAATGAGGTAATTCATTTTCCTTTCCAGTTTTTTGATGATACTTTGTTCTATGATTCAGAGCGTGAAGAAGAAATGTAACCCTTGGATGAGTTGGATCTTCTATATCTCAAGACTGAAAATGTAGAGGCAATTATTCCACTTGATTAATTTATCCAAATACTTGAAGCTCCTACATAGGAAGGATTAAGCAAGGTGAGTTATTTCCCTTTCCATATTTTTAATGATTCTTTATCTTATGATGCAGAGAGAAGAGAAGTGTTGGATGTTTTGAATCCTCCATGTTATGATACTCATACTGACATAGTTGATATTGATAATTTCATACATCTTGGAAGACGTAGATGGGATGTGGTTGGTTTTGATATCAACCCCATTTACGACATTGAGAATAATTCCCAATTGTCACCTTCACAGTTATCACAACATATTACTTTTGATTTTGAGCAGTGGAAACGAGGGGATGATATATTCATTGATGCTCCCCAAATGCCCAAGGATGACCTAGCCCCTTATGCTCTTGATTTTTTTCGGTCTAACCTTGAGGACTTTGATGAGTACTCCTTTGAGCACTTAGATTTATCCTATGAAGATGACTATCTACCACTTCTGTGCTCATGTCTTGCTAGGAGTAAGAGCGTTGTTTTCCCAAAGGAGCATTCTTATGACCTTTTTCTCTAGCCACCTCTTATTACCTTACCTTGTTATATCATTAAGGGTGTAGCTGGGAGGTATATATTTTGTATTGAGTCTCCTCTGAAGCAAACCCTAACATCCAAGGGTTGGTTGAAAACTATAAGTTCAAGTCTGTCATCTCGATGTTTCAACTTTCCCTTAAGAATTTTCCATCCACCTACTATATCTTTGTCAGCCCCTTTAGAGTGCGAGGACGTCCTAGGTGATGCAGGAGAATTGCCAACAACAAGCGAGCATGGGACAACACCAACACATTTTGGCACATGATAAATTGTTTGAAATGTTTTGAAGTTTGATACGCCAAACTTAAATGAGACAAATAATAAAGGGTGTACTTCTTGATTGTAATCAGACCTTGAGCATCCCGCTCTCGTCTGAAAGATTAAGAGGCATTTATGTTAATGAATGTAGGTAGGTAGCTTTGAATTCCATATTAGACAGTTTAGAGCAAGGAGGGAAATGGGATACAAACACCCTCATTGTATAGTTGTAAGATTATTATGAGAAGAGAGAATAGGAGAGCAGAAGCAAAGAGTTGTGTAAAGTAAAAACCCATGTACAAAATTTATGGATTAATACAAAGATCTTTAGCTCAAACTAATGGTGTTCAATTGCTTTCTGTGTTTGTACATGCTGATTGATATATGCTTGTTACTCTCTGTTATGCATTTTCTTTGATAAGTGAAAGTATGATTTCATGTTGAATGTCTGAAATATGAAGAGAGGGAGAGTAAGGAATGAGTTTCAATTGTTTCTCTGTCTGAGCAATATTTTTCCTGCAAGGAGTGCAGTGAAATTGTCCACAAGGTGTGTGTTGACAAAAGTCAGAGTTCGTCTCTACAAGCTTGGGAGCGATAAAATTGTTCTCATTCTCGCAGAAGTGCAAGTTAAGCACAGGAGCCATGCAAGGAGTGCATAGGTCGAGTGATGTCCCAGAGTTACAACTTGAGAAAAATTGCTAAAGGACTATTGTCGCAGGGAGTGCGCAGAGTAGAAGAGGTTCAAATACTTGGGAGTATTTGAAGAATAGCCGCAAGGAGTGCGTGCAGGAGTCTTCTTGAAGACTCGAGTTGTGGAGAAAGCTCAGAAGGGATAGAGTCTTCGAAGTTGTCAAAGAGACTCTTAAAGAGGACCAGTGCCTTGAAGTATTAGAAGGAGGCACAACAACATTGTTTTGCTGGTGGACAAGTTTCATGAAGGCGTACTTGTTCATTTCGCAGGAGTGTTAAGCAGGAATTGGACGGTCGGAATTCTCTATGGAGAATTCACAAAGTTTCGAGAACCGTCAGATATTGCAGAGGAGCAAGAAGGTTATGATGAGTGTTTTTCTAAGTGCAAGCTCAGGAGAAATCGGCCATAGGATTTGAGCCAACAGGGGTCGTTGGATCACTTGTGTAATCTCATTTCAGGGATTTATGAGTTAGAGAATTGAAACCTTTGCATCAAGATTCACGAGGTGATGAGGTGCGAAGTTTTGAAATAGCGAAAGAATCTGAGCCGTCCGATTGGAAGGGCATGTGTCGTGAGATCCTCTCTATCGGGGATTTGGACATCGGGGTTTAGAGAAGGAATTCCTTCAACTTCGCAAGTGGAAAAGTCACGAGAGAATCGTAGCCATCCATTGGAGGAGGACAGGTGTCAGAGATCAAGGGATCTCATGAACTCGGAGGTTCGCAAGGTGAGATTCCAAAGACTGGGTGCTCCAAGTTGTGAGTAGTGAAATCGCAAGGAACAAAGACAGTCATTGAATCTAGGTCAAGTGAGGACCATTGGATCAGAGCCCCATCGTGCATTTCACGTATTCAAAGGTTCGGAGGTTGGAAGGACCTCATCTCAACTGCAGAAGTAGCGAAGTGCTGAGAGCCGAGCCACAGAGGAAACACGTGGCAGAACCACAAGGTGGTCCTGGGAAATAGACAGGCAGACACACATCACCTAGTGGAAGGAGTCAACACTCTGTTGACTTCTCGCGTCTCAAGGATTCATGAGATAAGAGTACGAGAGCTCGACATTGAAACTCGTGAAGTAGCGAGTTGCGAGAAGTGAGAAGGAAAGGTCAAACCTCGTTGACTTTCAAGTCTTGGGAATTC
This sequence comes from Picea sitchensis, assembly GCA_010110895.2. NCBI lineage: Eukaryota > Viridiplantae > Streptophyta > Pinopsida > Pinales > Pinaceae > Picea > Picea sitchensis. Next base: position 12,045 of record SNQJ01S0041202.1, read on the forward strand.
ATGAGATACGAGTACATGAGCTTGACCCTACGACTCGTGAAGTTGTGAGTAGCGAGAACAAGAGGAGAAAAGTCAACATCGCCTCTTGGGGGTTCGTGAAAGAAAGGTGCCAAGGTTGGACATTCGAACTCACGAAGTGGCGAGTAGCGAGAAGTGCTAGCGCTTAGCCTAGCCAATGGTTGCGTGGGGAAGGTGTTGACTGAGGAAGAGCCATACCCATATCATCATTTCAGGTATCGTGAGATTTAAAAGGAAGATTCGGGAGCCTCGACTCACAAGTTTGTGAGATTGCAAGCTGTGAAAAGGACCTTGGGTTAGGCCCTTGGTCATAGCATTGTGCTCGCTTGGGGAGAAGGGAGCTCATGCTTTGTGTTGTTTTCACAGGGGAGCTTCCCGAAGGACCTGTGGATCGATTTGAAAGGATATTCTAGGAGGGAATCCGAAAGAGCTGATCTGGCTCGAAGGGGTTAAAGAATGATCCTGTGAATGGATCTCGGCCTGAGGGCCGATAGGTCTACGTCAATGTGGTATCAAATCTTGACTCTATTTGTATACTTCAGATAGGGAAAGCGAGAAGGAAATCTCAGCCATGCCGCCAAGAAGAAGAGACAGGCAAACACCCGATTTGCCAGAGGAAAGGGAAATGCCAAGAGGAATGGGCAGGAAGGTGCCCAGTCCAGCCATGGAAAGAGAGACGCGTGACATACACGCCAGACTCGAGGACATGGAGACAACACAAAGGTGCGCAACCAGTGTTGGAGATGTCAGTGAATTTGAAATTGAAGATGAAGATGGGCATGAAGGAGAAGAAGTCACAACAGAAGATGTAGCAAATGAACGCCTGATTACGGTTGTTGCAAGAATGGGTGCTAAGGCAAAAATGGATATTCCAGTATATGAAGGAAACCTGGATGTTGAAGAGCTTCTAGACTAGATTAGAGCTCTGGACACATATTTTGACTATGAAGATGTCGAGGAGGACAAAAAGGACAAACATGCTGTCACAAGATTGAAAGGACATACAACACTGTGGTGGGATGATCTACAAGATGACAGACACTGCAAGGGCAAGCCGAAAATCAAGAGTTGGGATAAGATGATCGAAAATATGAAGGTGAAATTCATTCCCAGTGACTACCAAATTACTCTGTTTTGGAGAATGTAGAATTTGAGATAGAAGCTAATGACAGTAAAGGAGTACACTGAAGAATTCTACAGGCTGAACATCAGGGCAAGTCATCGCGAAAGTGATGATGAAAAAGTTGCTAGATATATGAATGGTCTACAATACGACATTCAGGATGAGATGGGCATGATGACCATATGAATGGTTGAAGATGCTTATCAGATGGCTCTAAAGGATGAAGACAAGCTGAGCCGAAAGAAAAATCAAAGAGTCTGAGGCAGAAGTCAAGCCAAAGGCAAATCAGTTGCCCAGGATAGAAATCAGAAACCCAAGGAAGAGTGGAAGAAACCTCAAAATCAAACTGAGAGAGGTGGAAGCTCACAAAGAGGGTAGCATACCGAACAGAGAGGTCAGTATGTTGATGGAAACATTTTTCCTCGTACCAGAGGTAGAGGAAGGGGAAGAGGTGGAGTGGTGAAATGCTTCACATGTGGAAAGGTTGGACATAAATCTTATGAGTGTCTATACAAGAAGAAAGAAGTTGGTGAAACTCACATTGCCGAAGAACAGAGGCGAAATTTTGAGGCAGAGGATGTTTAAGGAGGAAGATCATTGATTATGCAAAAAGTTCTCTTAGCACTAGAGAAGGAGGTGGAGAGTTCAGTCCAAAGGAACAGACTTTTTTGGAACACTTGCAAGACCAAAGACTCATCATGCAAAGTCATCATGGACAGTGGTATCATAGATAATCTCATTTCTATAGAGATGGTAGAAAAGATGGAGCTAGAGACAATTGAAAATCCAAGCCCATACAGAGTTTCATGGCTACAAAAATGACATTAGGTAAATGTCACTAAAAAATGTTTAGTTGAATTTAAAATAGGAGGGTATAAAGATGAAATACTTTGTGATGTTATTCCCATGGATGTTTGTCACCTATTGCTGGGTAGACAGTGGAAATATGACAAAAATGTGATTCATGAAGGGAGGAAGAACACATACACCCTAGAGAAGAATGGCAGAACT
>SNQJ01S0041202.1:14206-29700 GCA_010110895.2 Picea sitchensis
ACCAACTTCTTTCTTCTTGTATAGACACTCATAAGATTTATGTCCAACCTTTCCACATGTGAAGCATTTCACCACTCCACCTCTTCCCCTTCCTCTACCTCTGGTACGAGGAAAAATGTTTCCATCAGCATACTGACCTCTCTGTTCGGTATGCTACCCTCTTTGTGAGATTCCACCTCTCTTAGTTTGATTTTTAGGTTTCTTCCACTCTTCCTTGGGTTTCTGATTTCTATCCTGGGCAACTGATTTGCCTTTGGCTTGACTTCTGCCTCAGACTCTTTGATTTTTCTTTCGGCTCAGCTTGTCTTCATCCTTTAGAGCCATCTGATAAGCATCTACAACCATTTAGATGGTCATCATGCCCATCTCATCTTGAATGTCGTATTGTAGACCATTCATATATCTAGCAACTTTTTCATCATCACTTTCGCGATGACTTGCCCTGATGTTCAGCCTGTAGAATTCTTCAGTGTACTCCTTTACTGTCATTAGCTTCTATCTAAAATTTTGCATTCTCCAAAACAGAGTAATTTGGTAGTCACTGGAAATGAATTTCGCCTTCATCTTTGCGATCATCTTATCCCAACTCTTGATTTTCGGCTTGACCTTGCAGTGTCTCTCATCTTGTAGATCATCCCACCACAGTTTTGTATGTCCTTTCAATCTTGTGACAGTATGTTTGTCCTTTTTTTCCTCCTCGACATCTTCATAGTCAAAATATGTGTCCAGAGCTCTAATCTAGTCTAGAAGCTCTTCAACATCCAGGTTTCCTTCATATACTGGAATATCCATTTTTTCCTTAGCACCCATTCTTGCAACAACCGTAATCAGGCGTTCATTTGCTACATCTTCTGTTGTGACTTCTTCTCCTTCATGTCCATCTTCATCTTCACTTTCAAATTCACTGACATCTCCAACACTGGTTGCGTACCTTTGTGTTGTCTCCATGTCCTCGATTCTGGCATGTATGTCACATGTTTCTCTTTCCATGGCTGGACTGGGCACCTTCCTACCCATTCCTCTTGGCATTTCCCTTTCCTCTGGTAAATCGGGTGTTTGCCTGTCTCTTCTTCTCGGCGGCATGGCTGATATTTCCTTCTCGCTTTCCCTATCTGAAGTATACAAATAGAGTCAAGCTTTGATACCACATTGACGTAGACCTATCGGCCCTCAGGCCGAGATCCATTCACAGGATCGTTCTTTAACCCCTTCGAGCCAGATCAACTCTTTCGGATTCCCTCCTGGAATATCCTTTCAAATCAATCCATAGGTGCTTTGGGAAGCTCCCCTGTGCAAACAACACAAGGCATGAGCTCCCTTCTCCCCAAGTGAGCACAACGCTATGACCAAGGGCCTAACCCAAGGTCCTTTTCACAGCTTGCAATCTTGCAAACTTGTGAGTCGAGGCTCCTGACTCTTCCTTTTAAATCTCACGATACCTGAAATGATGATATGGGTATGGCTCTTCCTCAGTCAGTACCTTCCTCATGCAACCATTGGCTAGGCTAAGTGCTAACACTTCTCGCTACTCGCCACTTCGTGAGTTCAAATGTCCAACCTTGGCACCTTTCTTTCACGAACCCCCAAGAGGCGATGTTGACTTTTCTCCTCTTGTTCTCGCTACTCACAACTTCACGAGTCATAGGGTCAAGCTCACGTACTCTTATCTCATGAATTCCCAAGACTTGAAAGTTAGCGAGGTTTGACCTTTCCTTCTCAATTCTCGCAACTCGCTACTTCACGAGTTTCAATGTCGAGCTCTCGTACTCTTATCTCATGAATCCTCGAGACGCGAGAAGTCAACGGAGTGTTGACTCCTTCCACTAGGTGATGTGTGTCTGCTTGTCTATTTCCCTGGCCCACCTTATGGTTCTGCCACGTGTTTCCTCTGTGCGTCGGCTCTCAGCACTTCGCTACTTCTGCAGTTGAGATGAGGTCCTTCCAACCTCCGAACCTTTGAATACGTGAAATGCACAATGAGGCTCTGATCCAATGGTCCTCACTTGACCTAGATTCAATGACTATCTTTGTTCCTTGCGACTTCGCTACTCACGACTTGGAGCACCCAGTCTTTGGACTCTCACCTTGCGAACCTCCGAGTTCACGAGATCCCTTGATCTCTGCCACCTGTCCTCCTCCAATGGATGGCTGCGATTCTCTCGTGACTTTTCCACTTACGAAGTTGAAGGAATTCCTTCTCTAAACCCCGATGTCCAAATCCCCGATAGAGAGGATCTCACGACACATGCCCTTCCAATCGGACGGCTCAGATTCTTTCGCTATTTCGAAACTTCGCACCTCATCACCTCGTGAATCTTGATGCAAAGGTTTCAATTCTCTAACTCACAAATCCCTGAAATGAGATTACACGAGTGATCCAACGACCCCTGTTGGCTCAAATCCTATGGCTGATTTCTCCTGAGCTTGCACTTAGAAAAACACTCATCATAACCTTCTTGCACCTCTGCAATATTTGACAGTTCTCAAAACTTTGTGAATTCTCCATGGAGAATTCCGACCGTCCAATTCCTTCTTAACACTCCTGCGAAATGAACAAGTACACCTTCATGAAACTTGTCCACCAACAAAACAATGTTGTTGTGCCTCCTTCTAATACTTCAAGGCACTGGTCCTCTTTAAGCGTCTCTTTGACAACTTCGAAGACTCTATCCCTCCTGAGCTTTCTCCACAACTCGAGTCTTCAAGAAGACTCCTGCACGCACTCCTTGCGGCAATTCTTTAAATACTCCCAAGTATTTGAACCTATTCTACTCTGTGCACTCCCTGCGATAATAGTCCTTTAGCAATTTTTCTCAATTTGTAACTCTGGGACATCACTCGACCTACGCACTCCTTGCATGGCTCCTGTGCTTAACTTGCACTTCTGCGAGAATGAGAACAATTTTATCCCTCCCAATCTTGTAGAGACGAACTTTTATTTTTGTCAACGCACACCTTGTGGACAATTTCACTGCACACCTTGCAGGAAAAATATTGCTCAGACAGAGAAACAATTGAAACTCATTCCTTACTCTCCCTCTCTTCAGATTTCAGACATTCAACATGAAATCATACTTTCATGCATCAAAGAAAATGCATAACAGAGAGTAACAAGCATATATCAATCAACATGTACAAACACAGAAAGCAATTGAACACCATGAGTTTGAGCTAAATATCTTTGTATTAATCCAGAGCTTTTGTACATGGGTTTTTACTTTACACAACTCTTTGCTTATGCTCTCCTATTCTCTCTTCTCATAATAATATTACAACTATACAATGAGGGTGTTTGTATCCCATTTCCCTCCTCGCTCTAAACTGTCTAATATGGAATTCAAAGCTACCTACCTACATTCATTAACATAAATGCCTCTTAATCTTTCAGATGAGAGCGGGATGCTCAAGGTCTGATTAAAATCAAGAAGTACGCCCTTTCTTATTTGTCTCATTTAAGTTTGGCGTATCAAACTTCAAAACATTTCAAACAATTTATCATGTGCCAAAATGTGTTGGTGTTGTCCCACACTCACTTGTTGTTGGCAATTCTCCTGCATCACTTAGGACGTCCTCGCACTCTAAAGGGACTGACAAAGATATAGTAGGTGGATGGAAAATTCCTAAGGGAAAGTTGAAACATCGAGATGACAGACTTGAACTTATAGTTTTCAACCAACCCTTGGATGTTAGGGTTTGCTTCAGAGGAGACTCAATACAAAATATATACCTCCCAGCTACACCCTTAATGATATAACAAGGTAAGGTAATAAGAGGTGGCTAGAGAAAAAGGTCATAAGAATGCTCCTTTGGGAAAACAACGCTCTTACTCCTAGCAAGACATGAGCACAGAAGTGGTAGATAGTCATCTTCATAGGATAAATCTAAGTGCTCAAAGGAGTACTCATCAAAGTCCTCAAGGTTAGACCGAAAAAAATCAAGAGCATAAGGGGCTAGGTCATCCTTGGGCATTTGGGGAGCATCAATGAATATATCATCCCCTCGTTTCCACTGCTCAAAATCAAAAGTAATATGTTGTGATAACTGTGAAGGTGACAATTGGGAATTATTCTCAATGTCGTAAATGGGGTTGATATCAAAACCAACCACATCCCATCTACGTCTTCCAAGATGTATGAAATTATCAATATCAACTATGTCAGTATGAGTATCATAACATGGAGGATTCAAAACATCCAACACTTCTCTTCTCTCTGCATCATAAGATAAAGAATCATTAAAAATATGGAAAGGGAAATAACTCACCTTGCTTAATCCTTCCTATGTAGGAGCTTCAAGTATTTGGATAAATTAATCAAGTGGAATAATTGCCTCTACATTTTCAGTCTTGAGATATAGAAGATCCAACTCATCCAAGGGTTACATTTCTTCTTCACGCTCTGAATCATAGAACAAAGTATCATCAAAAAACTGGAAAGGAAAATGAATTACCTCATTCTCTTCACCTTGTGCAGGAGGGATAGGATCTTAGAGAGCTTCATCATACTGGAGAGCGGTTACTGATGCTTCGTCCTCATAATTCTTATCTCTAGTTATATCTTTCTTGCATTCTGTTGAATCATGGGAGAAATATTTCTCTTCTTCAAGGGGCTGGCAATGTTCTTCATAAATCTCTTCTTTCATATCAGAGGGTTCTTGATGTTGAATATGATATACATTTCTGAGAACTGCTATAATCTTAGTAGTGAATCCTCCATCTTCCAAAGATATTCTGAGATTATGGAGGGCATCTTCATATATTTGGAAATACGGTTTGGTAAAGTCATTAAACCTACTGATGAGGTGTATGAAATATGATATACCCCTATATTTGCAACAACTCTTAAACCAATCTTGCAAGTAGGATGGCAGAGTAAGTATGAATAATTTTATAATAGAATCCTCTCCTCCCAATTTGGCTCACTCATATAGTCCAAATGATTTACAATGTGAGGAGCTAAGAGACCACAAAATCTTGGGGGGTTGTTTAGCCATTTTGTATCAAAGTAATTTTGGTATCCTTGAAAACTTTTAAAATCAATAGTCAGATACATTTGTTCCCAGTGTTCCATGATCCCATAACTTGGAAATATCATAGATTTGAGAGTAAGGTGGCACCCTAAAAAATGTTAGTGGATTTTCCAGATAATTTACCTGAAACTATCAAAGGATAAGGGAAAACACCCTAAGTGGATTCGCTAGGTAAGATTGTAAGAATAAGATTCTCTGAGGAAAGGCTTATCGAAAAGTGTCGTCTTGAGGAGAAATGAATCAATGTTACCCAACAATGGCACCAAAATGTTATCGTGCAGTTTGTATCTAGGATAAAAGGCTATAAGATAGAAGGCCAAACTGACATAAAATGAACCAATCCCACCCAATGTCACGATAATGGGATGTTTCTTTCTCTTTAGGGAGGTTAGGTCCAGGGGAGACTTCCTCGGTGACCTGGGGTTTTAAAGAGGCAAGAGGCTAATAAGACAAAGATAATATTTTCCCCCTTCACAAGTCACCACTCAAACAGATAGTCCAGCCAAAGGCCAATTTAAGAAGTAAAACCCCCAAAGAAGTATACCTTCCTGGAACAAAGCAACAACAAACTAATATGTGCAAGTTTATTCAATGGGTTAGTACTTCATATGACTATCTAATAAATATGTAAGCAATATGGCAATAAATATTGACGAAGTCAATGTTTATAAATATAGCTATGAAAGTAATGTCACTTCACCAATAAATATTAGGAAAATATGGCATTCGATGTAACCAATAAACACATTATCTAATAAATTCCTTAGATCACCATTCAATTGCTCAAAAGACAAAATATTGTTGCATCAATGATATAATAGCCAAGGATGACATCAACACTTAAGGTTAGTAGGTTAGTCTAGGCTAAGGTTAGTGAAATTAGGGATTTATTTCAAGGTTTTGAGAGTGTTGTGGTCAAATTCACTTCAACAATGTAGGACTTTAGATCAGTGCCTTTAGGGTAAAATGGAGTGGAGGACACAAGGGTTGAAGGAGGATGGCTAAGGACTAGAGGGAAGAGTTCTAAAGTATTTCTATGGCAGGGCCTTAGAAACAAAACCCTAGGGGAGACAGTCTCACTCTGGCGTTTCTATGGAAATGCCTCATGCTCTCTCCTCCTTCCTTAGATGGAAAACAACTAGCTCAATGAAGCACAAAATCAAGACAATAAAGTCTAATGAGCGAGAGTGTTGCTACAACAAGGCTCTTTCATCAAACCCTAAAAGAAAAAAAACCCTAAGTGTAGATAACCTAGGCCTGGGATGACTTCTTCCTCTTGAATTCTAGATGGTATGACTAGAAAAAGGGAGGAAGAGAAAGGAGTGTAGCTACGACTATGATCTCTTTTTCTTCCTTAATGGCTGAAAATTTCTCTTAATGGGGACATGAGACAAGGACCTACTTGTGTGCTTGTCACCTAGGGTTTTATTCAGCAAATTATAAACATATGAAAGAAAATAAGACTACAACCATTAATTTAAGAATTTTTGCAGAAAAAATACTTACATATCATCATGAAATAGCATGCAAACCCTAGTTGTAACACCTTCCACCAAGAGAAAATCCAAGAGATGCCAAAAATATCTTCCTTCAATAGGTGTGCCTCACCAACTTAGCCAAATACCCAAGACAGGGTGCAAATTTTAGACCTCCTTATGGAGTGAATGAGTTGTGATGAAAAAATCAAGGAGGAAATCCTCCATTTATATAATATCACGACCTAATTTTACTTTTTAGGTCATGTAAAAGGTCGATAAGGCCAAAATAACAAAATCATATTGTTTTTCATTAAATTGACAAATTAAATCCTAAATCAAGCTGAAAAGAGAGTAAAATCCCCTCCAAGGGAGATGTTATCCCCTTTTTGGGTAGATGGGGCATCCTAGAGCAAAACATTTTCCCTCCTTGGGATTCTCCAACCTGCCACACGTGCCACTGTTGCCTAGTTTCCCCCCCAAAATGTCCATGATGTTCAGTGATTTCATGGTCAATATGGTGACATCCTTCAGCTCCCAAGGCCAACATTCCACTAAGAAAGGGTCAACCCCCCTAGGTCAAGCTCTGTCGGGGTGCCTCTGGTGGAACGTCATCTTCTCCTTTGGTGCAAAGCTCTGGATCCATCTCTATCCTGTATCTTCCCCGTGATGGGGTCTAAGTATCCACCTGATGGGATCTTTAGCCCTATGGAGGTCTGAACTAATCATCTTCGAATGTGTACCAGTCCAAGATGGTACCTGTATGTTGGGCATGGTCCTGCACATCAAAAGCTACACCCTCCATGGGCTCATCAGTCACAGGGATCATAGAAATGTCAATCACATTTCACCATCAATATTAATAAAAATATGCATAAAAACCCTAATAGATCGGTGAATAACTCAAATACGTTACACAAACCTACTATACAAGTCTGAGAAAAGGAAAAGGTATCCTATTGGGATCGTGTCTACTGAATAAGGGAAGTTCCTAGAAGAGACCTCTTCCAAGCCATGTAAGTGGATGAAGTGGTCAAGGGATGTCCAAGCAAGTGGGTGCAGGCCAAGGATGCAATGTGTTACCTATGGGTGCCTTCGTAGGAGAGTTGTACTTGTCATGGATGTAATTCTTTCCAATCCCATTCATCCCTTTTATTCTTTTCGTTATTTCATTATTTTATTGTTTTTTTCTTATTTTTCTCAAGATATAATCAGGGGACACTGCCCTGGCATGGTGACCAGTGGTGACAGTGTTACCCACAAGTATTTTCATAGAAATGATAATGTTGGCTCGTGATAAGACCCCCTTTCCCTTGGCCATGCAACCAAGGTCATGTCCTTGGCGTGGTAACCATCTGATGGCAATGTCATACTGCTAGGTACTCATGGACCTAATAGGATGGATCGCGATGAGACCCCCTATCCTCTATTTAGGTCTTGTTTTTATTATTTTTTAAGGTCCCTCTTGTTTCTTGTTGAGAATCCTTTTATTGCTTTCTCGGGGACCCCTCGGTGAAGCATCTTGAGGTTTTTTTCTTAGGATTTTATCTTTTACCATATTGCTTTTATCTTCTCAGCCTTTAGCCCCTTCTTCCCACTAGATAAGGTGCAAACCTAGAAATAGGTCAACCTAGTTCCCGGACAAGTGTAATGGGACAGTTGAGCAGGAAACAAGATGGAAAAGTGAAACTGTGAAGGGAGTGGATGATGGATTCTCAGAGCCAACCCCGAGTGGCTAACGAAAACCAATAGACACAGGCTTACTAGGACATCCTGTCAATCCCTAAAACATCGTCAAGTGGGAATGTGTAAGGTTCAAGCAGCTGTTAGAAATAAAAGGAATCAAATGCATACATTTAATGGTTTTGATGATCAAAGTGACACATACCATGATACCCAAACTAATTACCTCATGAAGAAAGAACCCTCTCTAACACAAGACCAAGCTGATGGTGGTGGAGACTGATGCTACTGCTGATAGAATAAATATGTTGGAAGAGAGAAAAGGTGGGCCCTCCAGGGCCATGCTGAAGTCAATCCTGCGCTCGGTACTCCATGTCTAGGATGTGTGGGCCTTGAGGCATGATCTCCTAGTTATCTGTGAAAGTGGGCGATAACATGCACAATATCACCAAGATGTGCATCAATGAAGACTACTCATAAACAACAAAATGTACCATAATCAAGATGATCTTCTAAAAGTAAATCCATACATATATTCCACATCTCCATAAACCATGTTCCAACTAGAATATGCCTCTAATAATGTACCAAGTATGTACCAATCATGCATCAAACATGTATCCACCATGCCCCAACCATGCACATCAAATATGTACATCAACAATGTAAATACCATATACCATAAGATATCATGAATGAAGTTCCTCAACCATATACCAATAATATGTGTTGAATGTGTACCAAGCATGTATCAAGATGACCAAAATGTGCTTCTATCAATGTACTAATACCAATAACATCATCAACCATACAACATACCAACTTTGTACCTCAATCAAGTGTCATATACCTCAACCAACTACCATGAACTATGTGTCAATGTATCCAAGATATGTACCGCCAATGTATATCAACAAGTAGACCTCAATCAACATGCACCATATCAAGTGTCTCAACCATATGCCATATCACTCTCAATCATGACATGTACCATATCACAATATCACAAGGATAACCATCAAGTATATGCCAATATCACAAATATATGCATCAACCTACCACCATCACCAATCTCATCAAGATTTACCAACATCACCATACCATACACCTTATGTATATGCCAACTCATCAACTAAGTGTCTCATTCATGTACCAAACATGTACATCAACCAAATGTCAATATATTCAACAAGTAGGCCTCTAACAATACATCACACTATCATAAACCCTTACATCAAACCATGTGCCAAAACTTCACCAACAATATGTCCCAATATGTATCTTCAAGCATGAACCGACATTACCAAAAAAAAGCTTCTCACAATACATCTTAAGATATATCAGTAGAGTTCACATATGTACCAACCATGTAATGCAATAGATCTACCTCAAAAACATTCACTACAATGAGTATAATCGAACAATAATACCTCTAGACATGTACCAAGAATGCACCTTAATATATCAATGACATACCTTTATCTAGTATCACATTACCCGTGATATACCTCATAAAAAAGGTGCCACAACTTTAATGATAAGTACTTAACATAACCAAAACTATTCCTTAACATAAATGCCTCAATCCACACACTAGGAATCCAAGATAGGCCTCAAGCATATGTTCCAAAACTCAACCATATATTATCACCATACATTTATCAGACACACATACAAGCATACCTTTATTCATGAAAAACTGAAAACATACGTACCATCAAACCATGTTGCAACTCATCCGTACACCCATTTTTCAAAACTTTAACTTAGGTACGTGACCTGTCCTCCTACATATCACATATGTATGCGACCTTTCCATAAAAGAGCTTGAGTATGTACACAATTGTTCACATAGGAACCCGCGTATGCCTCAAAAAACACTTAAGCTTGAGCTTGCCATTATGTTCATGGCAACCATTATGTTCAGTATTCTTCATCCACTTTTGAGAGTGCCCTAAATTCTTATCACTTGTACTCTGAGCTTCCATCCTTTAAACATTATCTTCCTTCCATGTTTCATTTGCTCTTCTTGTGATATTGTATGAAAAAATTCTCATTGACTGTTTCCTTGAATTCCAACAATTATGGGATTTGTGGCCAAACCCACTGCAACTGTAACATCTCATGGTGTGACAATGTGCAACAATGTGTCCCACTAGATTAGATCTCCAACATATTAAGATGTTATTGAATCTTCCAACATGTCTACAATCCAAAGATTTGTGACCATATTCATTACATGAGAATCAATGACCATGAATTTTTTTTTTATACATGTGCTTTTGTGTCAACCTTGAAGGTGTCTCTCTTTTGAATTTTCTTTGAGGTGTAGGAATGGCTTCTTGGTGTATTCATTGTTCTGATCTTCTGAATGTTTCCCTTTTTGTGTAGGTTATTGACTTGCAGCTTTGCTTCCACCTTTTGAAAATGAAGGACCTACATCATGCTTCTTAGAAGTGCTAGCTTCAGAGTGTGTTGCTTCCTTGTTGTATCCAAGGCTATATTTATCATTTGGAAATCTTTGGCTATCTAGGATTTCATCCAAGATTATTGAGTTGTTCATGAACTTGTTTGAATTCTTTGTTTTCCTTCTGATATCAACAAATTATGATTCCAACTTATGGCATGATTCTTCCTTTCCATTTACTCGATTCTTCAAGTTGGGTCCTTAGATTGACATTGATTTCTTTTGTTTTTTCAATATATTCAAGGATTTTTCTAAGCTCATCATATACCTTCTTCTTTTCTTCTGCTTGACTACTTTTTTTCAGTCTTTAGTTTCTTGTTTTCTTTTTATTTTACTTCTAATTGGGTCTTTTTCTTAGTTTCACTTTCTTCTTGTTTCTTGAGAAATTTTTTTAGTGCCATGATATGCCTTTGGTAATTTTCTAGGGACTCCTTAGTAAATCTTTCAAGATCCTCAAAAGCATCTGAATCATATTATGTTTAATTTCCAACTTCTTCTAAACCATCTAGAAATTTATCTTTAAGCTTCAACAATTCTTCCTCTTCATCTATAAGATAACAATTAGTTGATTTTACACAAACTTATTCTAGATCTTGTTCTTTATTTGTAGGAGAACATTCAACATCATTATATTTATAATCATTTCCATCAAAAGATTTTGGAGGGTCTTTATCTTCATTGATTTTCTTCATGTCCTTGATGGGATTGTCTTATGTGTCTTGTTTTTTGTCTTGATATGCCTTCTCTAGCTTCAACCATAGGTCCTTGGCGAAGGTACATTGTCCTATGCTTTCTTTGACATAACCTGAGAGTCCATTAAAGATGGTATTGAATTCAAGTTCATTTTTCTTCTTTGATTCCTTTTGGGCTGCATATTTGGATTGTTTCTTCGAGGGAACTGATTTGGAAACAACTATATCCCAAACACCTTCTCCTTTTGACTTCAAATACCATTTCATTTTTCTTTTCCATATAGAGTAATCTATCTCATAAAAGAAGCGAAATTCTACTGCATGTTTATCCATTTGTGTGTCCATGGATCTCCTTAAATCCTGTAAGGATTATGATGAAGGCCTTATTTGATATCAATTGTTGGACACACCAACCACACTGAAAGGGGGGGTGAATATCTGTGTGGATATTTTTACACTTCTCTCAAAACTTAGTTGTTACCAACCACTTAAGACATTATTATTCATTCACAATTAGATATTTTCATATATCAACAAAATTAATCAATAATAGAGAACAATAAACCATCACCATAATGAACACAAAGAACATCATATATATATGTGAAATCTTTTGTATTATGTGTTACATGGGACTACAATCTTCGGGGTTTATCATCACCAAATGAAAAGAGTACCAAATCCGAGAGAGAACCAACTCTCAATACAAGACCCACCATCCAAATCTCAACACTAACTCAGATGTGAGGAATCCAACCCTCAAGTACGAGACCTAGCTTGTAGACATAAAACAATCTATCAAATATTCTACATAGGTTCGTGACCTCTATATTCTACAACACTTGAATGTACATACCCTATTCTCCTTCAACCCACATATGTATGTGACATGTCCTCCTTCATCCTACATATCTCAGAAAACTAGGGTGTCCTTTGCTGCCACTTCCAACCTGTCACTAACCAACATGTATATGTTCCATATCATCAAAGAAGCATCTCCAACAAACTATGCATGTCCCTCATGCATACATCATCATATAACATAGATATCCCTCAACCATATCAGAATTCTACCATACATAAGAGTGTTTCTCACTCGTTCAACCAACCAACATATACCATATCCATATATCAAAACAACCACACCAAGAATGCCTTAAGCATTCACCATACCATATTAAGCATAAGTGATCATTAAAAAAAACATGTAACCATACAAGAACTTTTGTAGATGATTTGAACCTATAGAATACTAACCTCAGAACTTACTTCAGACTTCAAGGACCTCTAACCAACATCAACTCAAGCTTTCATGGATTTTTTCAACTATACCTAGACCACGTATGTACACTATCTCCTCCAATTCAACCCTGTACACTTCAAAAACTAAGATTTTTTCTTAAAATTCGAAACTTTCACCATCAACCCTCCTTTGCTACCTCACTTGCATAACTTCACGTGTCAATGAGTACATGCAATAAAAATTTCACAAGATAATGGATATTCAATGTGCTTAAAGTTCCTCCTCATAAGAGACCTTTGATATCTTATTTATACTCTCCAAGTAGCCAACCATTTTATCCACAAATAGTAAACATACCACTTCTAGTTGCAACTAATTTATTTTTAATTATTTTATTTTTGCAACAACTTAACTCATTATTAACTCCTGGTTGCAACCACTTTGACTAGTCAACTTCTTGTCGCAGCTTCTAGAATAATTTGACTTCTTTGACCTTCTTAACTTCTTTGACAACTTCACAGAGCCATATGATGATTCACTTGGAGTACCACATATCACTAGAAATGACACAACATGTATTGTCCATCTAGAATAGTATCACCTACAAATTTACTAATCTTCATTAAATTATTTCTCAACCAAACTTGGGTTCCTTAACCACATTGTTAGGGCTACCTAACCACTTAACCACTTAACCGTTTGGACTTCCCAAAGCCTGAGGGATTTCACCATAAGGGGACCAATTTTGAGTTCATCCATTTGGTACTTCTTATCAACCATGAGCTAAAATAAATGATACAACTTCCTTTGATATCAACATTGACATCAATGACAACACATCACTATGGAAACACTTGATATCAACCCTTTGACATCAATGAAAACATAGTCCAATACAAAGGTAAATAATTTCTATCTCCTTCTATCCAATATATTATACAATGATTTCTATTCATAGCCTCACATCTTTATGAGCATAATTAATATTTCTTATCATACCACATGATCTATTTTGTTTTCCAATATATCTCTTTTGTTTAGGCTTAAACTTGGTTATCCTCTATATGTTGTTTGAATTATTTTCACACTTCTATTCTTTGCGACCAATTAATTAAGTTTGGTTTACGANTATATATATATATATATTAATTACCATGTAAAACTTTGATTCTTTCCTTCAAGTAGAGATAAATGAATATATTTTCTAGAGATGCAGTCTAGAGTAAATATTTTTAGTTTATCATTGTATAATGGATATTTTTTTTAAGCACAATCATCAGGTATACATAATAATGTATCATTACTTGTTATGCTACTGTAATTTCAATGTGCATTTTCATGTATTGCAGGTAAAAGAAAACCTTTGGCTACTATACTTTATTTCTTCCTTTCATTACTCACACACAAACTAAATTTCTAAAGAATGACATGTTATAGGCATAATAACTATTTCTTTTGCTGCTATGAAAAATAATCATGAAATGACACACATATTATCTTTAACTAACTATAGTCATTATTAAAACCTTGGAATACAATTTCTATTATATGTATATATTTCATGTTGCAATATTATCATTGAATAAAAGAATATAAGACTATCTTTCTACACTTACACTAACAGTAAAATATTTAGATTTTTTTTCCTATAGTACTAGTTTTTTTTTTTGTTTGTTAATTTGTGCGGGACCTGTTGGCTACACGATTAACCTGTGGCTTGAGAAACCGCGACTCAGGGGCATCTAAGCTGTCAAAATCACCCGAGGATCGCACCCGGCCTGAACCACACCAACCCTTAACATGGTTGGATTTTTTGTCCCCGCAGGTTTCGAACCGGTGACTTTAACATCACGAAGTGGCTTAACAACACACTCCATCACCGACTGTCCTACACCTCGGGGACTTCCTATAGTACTAGTTACCATTATGAAAGAAAATGATTAATAAGAAGATAAACATATATTAGCTTCAAAACTGGGGACAAACCTAGTAGGGAATCTAGTTCCTCCCAACCATAAACAATCAATTACTCGTGTCATCCCCGAGAGAAAATAATTATTCCATAGGGATTGGGAATTTCAATAACCTTTTTCTATATAATTTTGAGCTTGACTCTTTATCAGAACCATTAAACTCAAATCCTTCTCAGAAGTACTTGTCTTTCCTTGTCTCACCAAGGAGAATAATAAATTTCCTAGGTCTTTTTCCAAGTTAGCCTCATTCGTGACCATAGGGAATCTTCTTGGCCTAACTTTGTGCTATCTTGGTCTCTCACATCTCACATCTTTGGGAGTAGGTTTACACTTGTCCTCATGGACAATATTTTATCTCGTGGGTTTTATCCCTTTTCACTCTCCCATGGAATAAACCTCAATTTGTCTCAAGTTAAATAAAATAAATAAATAAGTAAAATATTTACAAAAATGTTTCTCATCATCGATGTTTATGATGATATAATTTGAGCTTAATTCTTTTCCTAAAAAATTACCACAAAATAAATAATAAAAATTAAAATATTCAAATGTTTTCAAATGCAGGGACATTACACTATAACACCTAATCCATGTAATCCCCAAAAAACTTTAACCCTTATAATGATTAACCCTTATGAATCATATCCTTTATAACCATTAACCTCTAACATATGACTTTATAATCCTTAACCCTTATTATGATTAATTCATATAAACCCTAACTTCTATCCCTTATAAGCCTTAACTCATGTAATTATTGTATCAATGAATGCCTTTAACCCATGTTTTGTACTACAAAACTCATATAATGCATATCACCTCTCACCAATATAACCCCTATCCTCTATTACCCTTAGATATTGTAACATCTAATCCAAATCCCATTTAATTTATATAACTTAGAATCCATAACCCTTATAATAACTAATAACC